>VXCM01001764.1:0-136337 GCA_014773175.1 Lucifuga dentata
AGATGGAGGCAGATGATTCGCTGTGGTGACCCCTGAAGAGAAAGCCGAAAGGAAAAGAAGAAGATATGATTACTAGGGCTAGATGATATAAACCATATATAATCGCATTGCGATATTAAAAAAATCTTACATATAAAAATGAGGACATCAATATAAAGTCGATAGAAAATAGTGCTTGAATAAAGTACATTTTCTTGCATGACAATGAAATAAAAAGGTTAAAATATGTCGCCAAGCTATCTATTTATAGGGTATAATAACTACTTGCCATTAGAGGTGTGTAAGTGTGAATAATTTGCTGCACAAATAATACCCAGTATGATTAGTAACGGACACGCCTTCAGTGAGCAGAAAAATATAATAATACAATCAACCAAACAGTCTTGTAATAAATACTAACTTTACTTTAGTTAGCATTTATTATTAACTTGGTTTATTTTATGGGGTCTATAGACATTCGGACATGTTTTTTGTTTACTTTTGGCATTGTGGGTTATGGAACTCTCAGAGGTTGGAACTTTCAATAGGGAAATTCTGACATCCCAGTTTGACTTGAACGCAGCATAAACTCTTACATTTCAGCCTGTCCACGGCGAATGACTCAAATTCAGTGAGTGAAACGTTTTCGAGTGGGGGCTGCCCGTAGAACTGCAGAGAATGTCCATAAAGCTCAGTCTGAGGGTGGGAGATGAACTTCTTCTTTCTTCCAGGAAACTGCATCGTTGCTGAGGAGGAGACAACACACGCATGTTAAAGGTAGCTGCACAACATAGACATTCTCAGCACTGAGCACTTTCCATCTCTTTACTCTATCCACCCTTGATGAGCTAAATCTGGTTGTTTAACTTTAGCTTATCAGGGGCGGGTAAAAAAAAATAAATAAAAGGGGGGGTTCTGTGGCAATCAAAGGAACAGAATTGAGAACCACTGGTATAACAAAACAGAGGGAGCTAAGAAGCCATTTCCACAAACAAAATAGTTACTACTTTTCATGTCTGTTTCCAAATTTGCTTTTTTTTCCTTTTTTTTTTTTTANTTTTTTTTTTTTAATTAAAAGGATCATTCTGGCAATTGTGCATGTTTGAGCCCAATATACTGTATACAACCCAGATGTACAGTATGTTATGTTACTGACAATTTCCAAAACATAAAACCGTATTTTAGTTTCCTGTTATTTTTTTCAAATCCCCTAATCTTTCAAAATTAAATGTTCAGGTGATGCNGTATTTTAGTTTCCTGTTATTTTTTTCAAATCCCCTAATCTTTCAAAATTAAATGTTCAGGTGATGCACATACCTTAAAATTCAATGTTTCGCCTTCTAACACACACGATTGTAGAAGGCATGGTCCTTTTAATTTCTCTGTAAAAGCCATGCTTTTCTGGGATTATATTTCCTGGCGGAGACACACATGGTCTTCCATGCAACTCCGTGTTGGATCAGTTAAATAAAGTTACTTTGACAAAAAAAAAAACCTAATAGACGTCATGTTCACTGTGATGGATTATGTATCTCAAGCATGTTTCAAGTCTCTGC
The DNA here is from genome assembly GCA_014773175.1 of Lucifuga dentata. Classification (NCBI taxonomy): domain Eukaryota; kingdom Metazoa; phylum Chordata; class Actinopteri; order Ophidiiformes; family Bythitidae; genus Lucifuga; species Lucifuga dentata. The sequence goes on from VXCM01001764.1 coordinate 1,536, forward strand.
AAGTTGAATTTAATAGCATAGTGGAATGAACTGAAACCAATGGCAGTCTGGAAGGTAGGAAAAACAATTCTGCAACTTACTGCTAAAGTAGTATAGTTTGGGAAATGGTTGTCAGTAATGTAACAGTGAATGTGGATTGTATATATTGGGTTCAAACATGCACGATCACCGGTATGGTCCTTTAACACTAAGGTGTTTACACACACTCATTATCGTTCACAGCCAAAGAGTGTGTAATATGAGGGGGAAGAATTTTGTACTGCAAAGCTGAAATCTCTACTAAACGTGAATTGATTCTTACAGTCATAATGTTTATTGTTACTAGTAAGCAGTTTAATGTTACTGCTATGCAGTAACACTAATAAACACACTAATAAACATGAATAATTGCTGCTATGTAGCAATTATTCATGTTTCCTTGCATACTTATTATTATTATTCCTACCAGTTTTGTGTTCATCCATACCTCAAATACTGTCAGTGCTACACAGACCGTTCATACATCAATGCCTGCATCATTTCATGCCGTGTTATACTTTTTCACAGCATCCGCATAATTTCACGTATTTAAAGGGATATTGCAAAAAAAAACAAAACTGATTTTTAAAAACAAACTTTGACCTGCATCTACTCCTACATACAAGTGGTGTGCTATTGCTAACACATAAGCTACATTATAAGCTGGTTAGAAAGCGACTTATGTGCAGCACTCAGCTATGTTACAGCATGCAGGAAGATAACGATTAAATCATGAATTTTTATTACATTACCGGCGAGATGATGGAACAACGTCTTCTGCAATGAATCCCGCCAAACCCAAACGCGGTAATAGTGATGATTTGGCCAAACTAGGAAAAGGAGCCAATCGTGTCTCCGCCTCGCGTCCTGTCATGATACAGGAGCACTCGTTTTATTGTTCCGACCGTGCCGTCTTATCAGCCTGTCTGCATTAATTCTTCGTAGATATTCTCAGGAAACTTCTTCATAGTTTTGTGAAATGCACTTTAACGGGTGAGCCAGAAGACATTCCGATTTAAAAAGAGCCTAGGTTTTGTTGTTTTTCTTTTTGTCCTCCTCAATCTAACTCTTCCCTCCACCAGCATCTGGGATAACCTTCTAAAACAAAACCAACGCACTCACAACACATCGCTTTTCCTCAGCCAGGAAGCCCTGTTATGTTTTTTTTTTCTTAACTTTTAAAGAGCTTTATTAAAAATAAGTGACAAATAGAGAACAGAGAGCACTCAAATAATAAGACAATAAAGAAGTAAAAGGACATATCATTAGAACATATAATAATTCAGATTTATAGAATAAACACAAAGAGTCCATATGGGTCAACTTTTCGGCCAATCTTAAGGTTTAAATACTGTATATATATTTTTAAAACACACACACACACACACACACACGCACGCACACACACACACACACACACACACACACACACNACACACACACACACACACACACGCACGCACACACACACACACACACACACAAATACTTGATAACATATCACTGTCACATTGAAAATTAGAAATATGCAATTCTAATGTTAAGGTAAAAGTATAAGTACAAGCTGTTAAAGAAAATAAAAATATAAGAAGCAAGTTGCTGAAAAACAATGGTACAATAAATTAAAAAAAAACTTTCTGTTGTTTCTTGCTGTAGATTACAGAGAGCAGATTACATCCACATATGTCCACATATTTAGCAATAAAACAGTTTGCAGAATAAATATGATGCAGTATTCTTGAAAAACAAACAAACAAAAAAAAACTTCCTTGGCTTTCTTACCTATTTGAAAGGCTAATTAATAAGGCTAAATGTGAACTCCAGTAAGACATACAAATTTGTTCTTATTTCTTATGAATTATATAAACACCATCTAACCATTAAAAATGCTGTTTTGTTTTTTTTAATATCGTCAGAATAACAATGGGATTTAATAAGACATACCAGACCAAACCAAACCGAGACATTAAGTACATTTTGTGTTCTAATGTTTTGACAATGGACATTTGTGAGAAATACTCAACACTGGCTTTTGTTAATACTTACAGCATGAAGAAAATGCAAGAAAATGCCTTGCAAATTGCAAAAATAACCTGACATTTATATTTGAAGTTATGAGTTTCTCATACTTTTCCTCCATACAGCCTCACTATCAAAACTCTTCTTGACTTTTTTCTGTGTGGTGTAAAATCATTGGGGAGTTTTGCTTACAGTGAATTCCCTCCTGTACTAGTTGGTTATGAATATTCATAAGTGAAGAGTTGATTGAATGTATGCATGTGTTTCATTGCCTTTTATCTTACATTTGATTTTTTCATCCTGTGTGTTTTATGTCTACATTTCCCCTTAGGGATAAATAAAATAAATCTTATCTTATCTTATCTTATCTTATCTTATCTTATCTTATCTATGATTAGCTCTATCACTTGTTAAAAATACATATAAGATATTATAAATGTGAATAGACAGTAAACTACAATCGTTCCTGAGACTTTCCACTCCACGGTGACTCCCTTGGCTTTGTGCTCTCTTTGGCTTTGCTCCTAGCCAGAGACAGTAAAACATGTATTGTTGGAATGTAGGGGATATGCATGGGAGCGGTGTCAACTTCTTATAACATCTACATGGGTACAGCATAATTACCCATTTATGGAAAGTCTCCTTGGGAAAGCAGGCAACAGTACATATCTACTCATCAACTTTCTGAGAGAAACAGGTGTCATTAACAGAATATAGGTGGCTTTTGTTTGTTTCATTCATTCATTCATTCATTCTGTTCCCTCTGCTCGTCTATTGATCCACACTCCAGTCCAGATGGTGGCGGTGATGCACCAATTTGCCAACCGCCAATAATTTGACAGAAGAGGAAGAAGGCTTCGCTCCTTAGCAACCTGCGTTAGCTAGCCCGCTGACGAGTTAGCTGGTTTCCTGAGCACATAGCTGGAACGTTGGGCCGCGGATACATTGATATATATTTTCAACCTTAAATGTCAAATAGGTTTAGCGACAAGCTACCGACGCTATTTGAACTTTATCTTCCGTTTGGAAGCGGTGCAGCTTCGGCGTGTTCAGGCGTAGCTAGATGGAGCAGAAGAGTTTTCTCTGTGGGAGCAGTGGCTAACGTTAGCTAGGTAACCTTAGCACCCAGGCACCAACATCTCCTGGCACAGAGAAGAGCGACAGGGAAGGTTCCGATATGTGATTCAGCTCTGACTCAGCTCTCTGGGTAGCTCATCTAATGTTGGCTTACAACGGATGAGTTCTGTTTTACAGGTAAGAAAAAGCTCCATTTTAACGCGCTGAAGCTCTGAGTTATTCTCCACCAGTACCGCTTTCTTTACTGTTACTTCTGCTGACCCTTTCCTAAATTAGACTGAATCTAATGTTTGCAAATGCTGCCAGCTATTCAACAGGTTCTATCTTAACCATTGGAGTCTGATTTTGAGTTATAAACCAAACTAAAAAGTTGACTAAACACTTGATTGTTCTTAAAGACCTTGCACCAGAAACGTTAAACAGGCACAGACCTAACTGTTGTCTCATCATGCCATCCGTATTATTTTATTTTCTCCGTGCTCAGAAAATTAACATTAGTAACACTGTTTGATGAGCATGATTAAACTTACCCATGTTTAATTTAAACGTTTAGTTTTCTATGTTGAGTTTACCATGGATTTAGCACTAAAAGTAACTGCTCTATTGTTCATTTTGAATGGGAAGCTGACTGAAGATAACAGTGGAAAAAAAAATGACTAGTCTTGTCGTTGTTCATCACATTGGGCTTGATAGCAATACAAGTCCAACTTGACCTGTTATTTTAAGCTGGCATTCTCAAGTATTTTAGATATGACTGATAAAGTCTTACTTTGTATTGTTAATTTAAACGAACACATTGAGGACTGATACTAGCGGAAACCTAAGCTTCCCCTGATTTCTCTTTTTTTCTTTCTTTTTTGCCAGTATAAGTAAGACTTTACTGTCATTACCTTGAAATCAGATGTGTAAATGATTTCTCATGAGTATTCATCATACAGTGGTATTAAGGTTATCATCATCTTCTTGAAAATATGTCTAAAGCGTTTTTTTCCTGTAGCATTAGGGAAAAAAGTTGTTACACTTTTCAAACCTAATTTCTTAACGTGCAGTGACAAATAAAAAGCTTTTATTTTACACCCCAGCCCAGATTCAGATCAATATCTGGATATTGGAAGTTGCATNAATAAAAAGCTTTTATTTTACACCCCAGCCCAGATTCAGATCAATATCTGGATATTGGAAGTTGCATCTGGTGATAGTTAATCATGCCTTAATTTTTTTCCCGTTAAGATTGGTGTCTCGTTGACAAATGCTGGAAAGTATAAATAATCCCTCTATCTGGATCCTGATCTGCCTCAGAAGCTAAACATCTCCTTGACCCAAGTCCCACCTATCTACAAAATTTCAGTGAAATCCATCCTGTTGACAGACAGATACCAGTAAAACTTAACCTCCTTGGCAAGGTAATCATGGCGTTCTCTGGCTTACAGGTGCTGACACAAACTTTAAAGCACATCAATATGACTTGCTATGTGACTCTCCACTTTGTAATACCCTAATATAAATTTGAACCACTTGTCTGTGAATAATTCCACTGAAATTGTACGGAAAAGTATTTTTGCATAATGTGTAACTTGGTGTTAAAGCGAATCCAAGCTGGAGGGAGGTGACAGAGTATTAATTACCTGTCAAGGTAAATAGTGTGCTATCAGGTATCCTGAGTCTTCACTTAACATGAAACTAACTTGCTAAAGAGTTTTGCTAGGGTGAATGTTTTGTCACCCATAGAGGTTTTAGGTTGTGGAATAAATAGAAATTGCTGTTAAACATTCAGAAACTAGGTTGATTGTTTTTATCTGAGTGCAGTTTTGGCCTACAGGCCTGAAGTCTGAGGCAACCCCCAGCTTTAAAAAAAAGTAATCAATACACTGTTTTTTTGTTTTTCAACTTGTTGATGCTTGAAACAATTTATTGCACAGGAAATGAGAAAAATATCTAAAATAAATGTAACTAATTAGTTTTCAAAAAGAATTTGTCAACAGTAGCACATCATGTAGCCACTCTGACTACAGAAATGATTTTTAATGAAGGCATCAGTCTGTATTAGTGCAGCACTCCTGTTGTGTTCCAACTCCCTGCTGATATGTTTTAACATTCTATTCAATAGCTGCTGTCTGCCTTCTCCCACATCATTTTGGATTAACTTGCTACACAGTCTGCTCATGCTGCTGGTCTGCATGTAAAACATGGGGGGGGGAGAGAGATCTGGAGACTTGGTTCAAGTTAAAGGAATTATGAAGAAAGAGAATTATCATTCCATCCTTCAAAGACTAGTGATTCCATCTAGTTTACAAATTATTGGTCAAAATTTTATTCTTCAACAGGACAACGATCCAAAACATTCATCAAAATTATGCCAAAATTACATCCATTCAAAAGAGAAGCAAAAGGTTTAGAGAATTCTGACTTGGCCAGAGGAGGTTACTTTGATGAAACCAAAAGTCTGAGCCTGAAATGACTTCAAAGTGCTTTTATGTTGACAAATTCTTCTTGAAAACTAATTAGTTACATTTATTTTTATGTATTTTTGTCATTTCCTGTGCAATAAATTGTAAAACAAACAGTGTATTGATGATTTTATTTTAAATTGGGTCTGGCCTCAAACTTCTGGCCTGTAGTGTATGTTTAAAAAAAAAAAAAATATCATCTGCATTTTTAGTTGATGAGTAATACTTCTGCTGGGATCCAGATTGTGAATATCTGAAATCCAGACAGGCTGTCTGTCACAGCATTTGCTCAGCATGTTGTCAGTGTGCGCTGGTGAACAGCTTTATCGCAATATGGATCCCAGCATGCAGCTGCTATGCATATATAGCTGAGGAAGATTGCGTCACCATGTGGAGTTTGCTGCTCTGCTAATGAAAGAATAAAGATAAATATAATATAAATAAACATGCCGTGGCACCAAATGACTGAAATTTACAGGAGCTGGTTGTGTGTCTATTTTCTTTCAGGAAAAAACATTATTGGTTTGTTTTTCAAGGTTTATGTTATTGTTAAGAAACATACGAGTGATTGTGCATGTTTGAGCCCAATATATGCAACCATATACGCGTTACGTTACTGACAACTATTTCCCTAAATATACTACTTCAGTGGTAAATTTAAGATCTTTTTTCATACCTTCCAGACTGTCATTGGCTTCAGTTCATTCCAGTACACTATTAAAATCAACTTGTAGAGACTTGAAACACGCTTGAGATAATTAATCCATCACAGCAGACAACAAGTCTATTAGGTTTTTTGTCAAACTAACTTTATTTAACCAATCGGAACACAGAGATACAGAGACAATGTACTGTATCTCTCCGCCAGGAAATATAGTCCAAGAAGAAGTTGGCTTTTCCCGAGAAATTAAAGGCCATTTTGCATGTTTGAGCCAATATTCAATTTTCATACATGTAATGTTACTGACAGTCATTTCCCAAAGCATACTACTGGAACAGTGAATTAAAAATATTTTTCCTACCTTCCAGACCGCTGTTGGTTTCAGTTCATTCTGGTATGCTATTCAAATCAGCTTGTTGATACTTGAAATGTTTTTGGGATAGGTAATCCATCATCACGAACAACACGTACTGTATATTCAGGTTTTATTTGGAAGTTTCGTAATCTTAGCATTTAAGTGCAATAAAAAGCGTAGAGTGAATGTATGTCTCCACCGTGGAATATAGTCCCAAAAGAAGACCTGTGCTTATTGAAAATTTAAATGACTATGACTTCATAATTTTGCGTAACTATTATCAGGCGTGACATCGATTTTTAAGGTGGGTGTATTGCTTGAATATTTGATTTTGAAAGATTAAGAAATTTTGCAAANATCGATTTTTAAGGTGGGTGTATTGCTTGAATATTTGATTTTGAAAGATTAAGAAATTTTGCAAAACATCAGGAAAGTTGAAATACGGTTTTATCCTTTGGGAAAAGATTGTCAGTAACCTTACGTATATAAAAATTGAATATATTAGGCTCAAACATGCAAAATGACTGGTATGGTCCTTTAAAACAATCGTGCATAAGTGTAGAGAGGGTGTATAGAAGGTGAAACATTAAATTTTAAGGTGGGTGTAACACCTGAACATTTGATTTTGAATGGTTGGCGGATTTGAAAAAATAATAGGAAAACTAAAAACTAAAAATACGCTTTTAATGTTTTGGGAATAGGTTGTCAATAACGTAACATAAATGTGGGTTGTATATATTGGGCTCAAACATGCGCGATATGATCGCCAGTATGGTTCTTTAAGTCCAACTCATTTTTGTGTGAATGTGTCATTGGATAAAAGCTGGTTAACCATAAAACTCCCTTAAATGACGTTATTGGTGCATTGAGTCATAAAACTGTAATATGATGGTTGGTTATAGAGCCAAAAGCAATAAGAAGTAACAGCTCTTTGCAGGTTTCTGTTACTTTTAGACTGAAAAAAAGAAGCTTGGAAAGGGTTAGGATATAATGACTGATCTATATCATCGGTGCATGTGACATTGATGTGAACTGCTGTAAGCAAAGATCACGGTGTGTGTTTGAAGTTCAAGTCGCTGAGTTAGTCATGCTACACACTTTGTTGTGTCATGGTCATGACACAACATGTCATCTTGGCCTGACATAGACACTACAGTATATTGTTCTAAAAGTCCACATTGATTCAAGAACGTTGAAATGTACAGTGCTGTGAAAAAGTATTTGCCCCCTTACAGATTTCTTCTGTTTTTGCTTTTTTGTCACCCTTACATGTTTCAGATCATCAAACAAATTTTAATATCAGACAAAGATAACCTGAGTAAATACAAAATGCAGTTTTTAAATGATGATTTCATTTATTAAGGGAAAAAAGCTATCCAAACCAACCTGGCCCTATGTGAAAAAGTAATTGCCCCCTAAACCTAATAACTGGTTGTGCCACCCTTGGCGGCAACAACTGCAATCAAGCATTTGTGATAACTGGCAATGAGTCTTTCACATCGCTGTGGAGTAATTTTGGCCCACTCTTCTTTGCAGAATTGTTTTAATTCAGCCACATTGGAGGGTTTGCGAGCATGAACGGCCTGTTTAAGGTCATGCCACAGCATCTCAATCGGATTTAAGTCCGGACTTTGACTAGGCCACTCCAAAACCTTCATTTTGTTTTTTTTTAGCCATTCAGAGGTGGACTTGCTGGTGTGCTTCGGATCATTGTCCTGCTGCATAACCCAAGTGCGCTTGAGCTTAAGGTCACGAACTGATGGCCGGACATTCTCCTTCAGGATTTTCTGGTAGAGAGCAGAATTCATGGTTCCATCAATTACGGCAAGTCGTCCAGGTCCTGAAGCAGCAAAGCAGCCCCAGACCATCACACTACCACCACCATGTTTGACTGTCGGTATGATGTTCTTTTTCTGAAATGCTGTGTTAGTTTTACGCCAGATGTAACGGGACGCACACCTTCCAAAAAGTTCCACTTTTGTCTCGTCAGTCCACAGAATATTTTCCCAAAAGTCTTGGGGATCATCAAGATGTTTTTTGGCAAATGTGAGACGGGCCTTTGTGTTCTTCTTGGTCAGCAGTGGTTTTCGCCTTGGAACTCTCCCATGGATGCCATTTTTGCCCAGTCTCTTTCTTATTGTTGAATCATGAACACTGACCTTAACTGAGGCAAGTGAGGCCTGCAGTGCTTTAGATGTTGTTCTGGGTTCTTTTGTGACCTCCTGGATGAGTCGTCGATGCGCTCTTGGAGTAATTTTGGTAGGCCGGCCACTCCTGGGAAGGTTCACCACTGTTCCATGTTTTCTCCATTTGTGGATAATGGCTCTCACTGTGGTTCGCTGGAGTCCCAAAGCCTTAGAAATGGCTTTGTAACCCTTTCCAGACTGATAGATGTCAATGACTTCGTTTCTCATCTGTTCTTGAATTTCTTCAGATCGGGGCATGACGTGTTGCTTTTTGAGATCTTTTAGCCTACTTCATGTTGTCAGACAGGTTCTATTTAAGTGATTTCTTGATTCTACAGGTCTGGCAATAATCAGGCCTGGGCGTGGCTAGTGAAATTGAACTCAGCTGTCCAAAAAATGTGGTTAATCGCAGTTAATTCATCATTTAACAAGGGGGGGCAATTACTTTTCCACATAGGGCCAGGTTGGTTTGGATAGCTTTTTTCCCTTAATAAATGAAATCATCATTTAAAAACTGCATTTTGTATTTACTCAGGTTATCTTTGTCTGATATTAAAATTTGTTTGATGATCTGAAACATGTAAGTGTGACAAAAAAGCAAAAACAGAAGAAATCTGTAAGGGGGCAAATACTTTTTCACAGCACTGTATGTGGATGGGAACTAAATTTTATTCACACCTAAGTATTTTTTTAAGGCAAACCAGAGAAAATGATGATCAAGGCTGCATATATGTGGTATGTAGAACACATATGCGTCCTTAATGTAAAGTGTGTAGTCAGCTTCTTTTACCTTTCTCACTTCATCTTTGTCTTTCTCTCCCTCCCTGTCTCTCTCTCTCTCTGTCTGTCTGTCTGTCTGCCCTGGGTTTGATTGTAATGAAATTTACTCGCTACATGTGACTATTTTACTCGTTTTGCACGTTCATTTTCAGCGGTTTATGTGTTTTTCTAACAGGTCACCGAACACAAAAAACTAAACAGACGCTGCCGCCATGTTGGAGGAGGACATGGAAGTGGCCATCAAGGTGGTTGTGGTGGGAAATGGAGCAGTTGGGAAGTCCAGCATGATCCAACGCTACTGCAAAGGAATCTTTACCAAGGACTACAAGAAAACCATCGGAGTGGACTTTCTGGAAAGGCAGATACTGTAAGCGATGCCTGCTCGTAGCTAACGTGTATAAAAGCTTGTATGTATATATAATAGCTTAACAGTGGATAGAAAATGAATACACCCATTTAACAATTTTGCCATTTTGGTAACCTAAAATCTAGGCTTAAAATGCAACAAATCCATATTTTTTCTAATAATCTGCACAGAATACTTAAAAGTTTAAAAAAACTTTCTTGCATTAATTAAAATTAACAACTGGGATATATAGGTTTGATAAGTATGGATCCCCTTGTAATGTAGTGTCATTTAAAGCATCTCAGGAACAACCTCTTGCCTTCACATTACCTTCTGGATCACATAATAACTGAATTGTCCAACAACTGGTTGGAATCACTGAAATTAACTTGAGAAGTTAAATAAAAGCAGCTTTTGCTGTGGGCCTTCAGATTTAAGTGAAGTCAAACACAAAGACAGCAGCACGGGTTCAAAGACCTTCAAAACAAGTCTGTAACAAAGTTGTGGAAGGACCCACATCAGGTGGAAGATAGGAAGTTTACCTCCACTGCTACTTGAGAAAAGACATTTAGTTATTTCTCCACAGAAACATTGAGTCAGTGTTTGCTGTTGGCACTTAAAGGACCATACCGGCGCTCACACGTGCATGTTTGTGTCCAATATATACAGTCCACATACACGTTGCCTTACTAATGACCATTTCTCAAAATATACTACTTTAGCTGTAAATTTTAGAAACTTTTTCGTACCTTCCAGGCTGTCATTGATTTCATTTCTTTTCGGTAAACTATTAAAACTATTCAATTGAAACACACTTGAGATACCTAATCCATCACAGCGAATATTATGTCTATCAGGTTTTTTTTTTGCGGAATTAACTTTATTGCATCAAGCCAATGCAGAGCTGCACAGAACACGATGTATATCTCAGCCAGGAAATATAGTTCCAGGAGAAGACAGCTTTTACTGAGAAATTAAAATTACAGTGCCTTCTACAATCGTGCAGGCAAAAACGTTAGCAGGCAAATCATTGCATTTTAAGGTGTGTATCACCTGAACATTTGATTTTAAAGATTAGGGGATTTGAAAAAAATGACAGGAAAACTAAAATATGGTTTTCTTTTGGAAGTTGGTTGTCAGTAATGTAACATGTACTATGCGGGTTAAATCTGATGGGCTCAAACATGCACGATCACTGGTATGGTCCTTTAATAGCAGAAACAAAATGTGTAGGTAGCAACTCAATAATTACACTAAAAAAAACATCCGGTCACACTTTATTGACACGATCCTCTATTATGCATTTTAATCAAGCATGTGTTTTTTGATTAAAAGTGAATATTATTTACAGATTAGTGTCATGTTCTGTGAGAGTAAAGTTGTTCTGGCTGAGGAATATGTGCATATCATCTTGTCCCTTTGCCTCTTGTTGCTCCAGTGTAAATGAGGAAGAAGTCAGATTAATGCTGTGGGACACAGCGGGGCAGGAGGAGTTTGACGCCATAACCAAAGCCTACTACCGTGGTAAGACTTCCTCCACGCCAATAAATGCCGCTTCAAGCTGTTGACTTTCCTAGCAGAGGTCCAGTTTTCAATTTGAGCTATTCTCTTAAAAAAACAAAACACACACACACAAACAGAAATGTCTTGAAAAGTTGTGTTGCATCGGGGAAATTCTCCTATATGTGAGAGTTGCTAAGTCTCAGAAGAATTTTACTCCATGCAGAACTATGAGACGATGAACCTTTACTACATGATCAGGAAGAGAAAAAAACACATCAAGACTCAGAGCCTCTGTAAGATGCTCGTCCTCTCTCGCCTTCTCTTCCACACTTTACGGACTCAAACACAGATTTTTTAGATGACTTTGTCTAGGAAGAAGGAATGGTTATCACATACGTCTGAGGCTTTGGTTGATTAACAGTGGCTCACTCACACAGACTTTAAACTGGAGAAATTCCCTCTGTGAATTATCATGTACTGGCAGCTGTGTGTTGTCGTCCCTTCTCTAAGTGCAAAAACAAGTCAAAAACTAGATTTGCAAGCAAATTTAACGGGGTCCAAGTTCCCCGACGCAACCCGGAACACAAGGCCCATAACTTCAGCAAGTTATGAATCAAAACAGTTCAATAGTTATAGGCCAAAATGTAAACATGCTTATCACAGCACTACCTTCAGCCCAAGCCATATAATTTTTTTTCCCTGAGTAGTGGGTGAGATATTGAACCAATCTATTAAGTTTTGTTGCTGTAGCTTTTACGATTTTTGAGATAGAAATGCTGAAAACAAAATTTGAAAAACATTCAAAATAGCGGGAAAAACTACCTATTGGAAATGGGCGTGGCCTACATGGACAGATGCATCTTAGCCCAAGGAATAGAGAGAAAAAAGGATTTTGATTCTACCTTGTACGGTTCAGAATTTATAGATGAAAATTTACTGTGGGTGTAATAGCACCCCCATCAGATCGAATTATGATTCATTTTTTTCAGAAGTCTTTAGTGAACATGTTTATTAAATTTGGTTATAGTACAATTAATGAGCCACACCTCCAATTTTGTCAGCCAGTTGCAACAAAACAATAAAGATTATCAAAAAACTAAAACAGTACTTTTTCCAGCTTGGTCCAGACATGCCACATGCAAAATTTGGTGATGATTGAGCCAAAACTGTAGGAAAAAAAAAACCTGCTTTGGAAATAATTCAAAATGGTGGAAAAATCTAGTCAAGCAGAAATGGGCGTGGCCTATGTGGTTAGATGCATATATATCCAAGGAATCCAAAGAAAAAAGAATTTTAATTCAAGGACTTACAGTTCAAAAGTTATAGACCAATATACACCAAAATTTTGAAGTTGTTATTATAGCGCCACCTTCAGGCTGATCGGTTTTCATTTTGTCCCAAGTAGTTTCAGCAACTTGCAATTTCAAGAGTAAAAGTGAAAAACAAGTACTTTCTCACAGACTAATACTGTTGGATAATATTGGATATGCTAATGCTGAACATAGTGTGTAGCTATTCATTATGCTGAATACATTTATCACAGTTGTTTTGTATTCCAGGCGCTCAAGCGTGCGTGCTAGTCTTCTCCACCACAGACAGAGAGTCTTATCAGGCCATTGACAGCTGGAGGGAAAAGGTGGAAGCAGAGGTCGGAGATATTCCCACAGTTCTAGTGCAGAACAAAATCGACCTGCTGGAAGAGACCTTTATTAAAAAGTAAGGCTTTGCAAACTCCTGAGTGAGTCTTTAGTGGCTGTAACGTAACAATCTGGGAGCTATAGATTCACACTGGCTCAACTTGAGATTTTGATGAAATTAATTAATTCTGTTTTTGTTTACCCGCGTGGCAGCGAGGAGGCAGAAGCTTTAGCTAAAAGGCTGAAGCTGAGGTTTTACCGGGCCTCGGTAAAGGAGGACCTCAACGTCAACGAGGGTGAGTTACTGAGAATACAGAGAAATCGATCAGATGAATTATCACATTCTGAATGTTGAATGGCTGCTGTCACAACATTTCCGCCGTCTCTTTCGTTTCAGTTTTTAAGTACTTAGCTGAGAAGTATCTTCAGCGGCTCAAGCAGCAAACAGCAGAGGAGACAGAGGTCATCCATACAACAAGCAATAAAATAGGTAAGAAACATTCTGACATCACCATCCAACTTGCATCTTAAAGTGTGTGTATTTTTTGGGTTTTGTTGTTTTTGGTTTTTTTTTTTACAAGGATGACTGTTATGCTCTATCTAGGGGTTGGCTAAGACTCAATATTTCACTTGCTGAAGAAAACCAGGCCGCAGGAGATTCATGTAACAGTGAAAGTGTTAATTTATTTGCAAAAAAAAAACCCCAATAAGTTTGTATTACTTCCCACGCAGTCTTAATTTTAGCTTCAGGGTGGGCACAGGCCAAATAACAACCAAAACACAACTAAACAAAGTTTCACTCTATTCTACCAAAATAAACCACGGCTGTGAATCGATTATATAAAAAAAAAAAAAAAAAATNAAAAAAAAAAAAAAAAATTAACTAATGAAGTGCACAGTTTTCTGTAAGTAATCACTATTAATTGCAGAAACTTGTAATCATTATACATTGAATCACCAAATAAATGTAGAATCAATGCAAACGAAGCATATTTTAGATAATATTTGTTTAATTGGTAACCGGCAAGGTTGACAGGTTCTTGTTGTAAGGGAAATCATCTTATTCTGAAAATATGACTGTGTTGAAGGAGAAGTTCAGCTTGAATGAATTCCGCACAGCTATGGAGAGCAACGCTATGCAGTAAAACTAAAGTCAGGCTAAAAGGCTGTGAAGTTCTTTTTGTTGTTTCAATATTTTTGATGAATAAAGCCACATCTCAGTTAAAGGACCATACCACCATTTTGCATGTTTGAGCCTAATATATTCAGTTTTCATACGTTATGTTACTGACAATCATTTCCCANTTTTGCATGTTTGAGCCTAATATATTCAGTTTTCATACGTTATGTTACTGACAATCATTTCCCAAAAGATGAAACTGTGTTTCAGCTTTCCTGATATTTTGCAAAATCTCTTAATCTTTCATAATCAAATACTCAAGTGATACACCCACTTTAAAAATCCATGTTTCGCCTGCTAATAGTTACACAGCCTGATGAAGTCACAATCATTTAAATTTTTCCATAAACACAGGTCTTCTTTTGGGACTATATGCCCCGTTGGAGACATGCATTCACCCTACGCTTTTGGCGGTCTGGAAGATAGGAAAGACATTTTTTTATTCACCATTCCAGTAGGATGCTTTGGGAGATGATTGTCAATAACTTTACATGTATGAAAATTTAATATATTAGGCTCAAACATGCAAAATGGGTGGTATGGTCCTTTNTTACATGTATGAAAATTTAATATATTAGGCTCAAACATGCAAAATGGGTGGTATGGTCCTTTAAAACAACACACTGGTGAGTCTGTGTGGTTTCAGCAAGAGTCATCTGCTAACTTTTTAAAGTAGGATTTTCCATCTAAAAGTCTTCTCTTTCCTTCTCAATAATTAGCATTAGCAATAACGTTAGCCACAGGAAGTGGGGAAAAACGAAAACATTAGCATAGCCTCAGGAAGTGAAAACACGGATGTTTTAATAGCGTTATTTTTTTTTTTTAACACATTAAACAGTTCACATTAATTGCAAAAATTAACACGTTAATTTTCCCAGCTCTAAAATAAACATAAACCAAAATACAGTTCCTATCTAAGCAAAAACAGATGAACAAAAAGGCCGTCCACTCTTTACAAAGGCAACTTCTTTCACACAGATTCACAGTTTAGGTAACGGCTGTGCCCGGGTTGACAGATGACATCTGACCACACACACACATGCACACACCGCTGAGCCGCATCAGCTGCTTGTCAGTTAGGCAGGAGAGATACATAAACACAAAGCGCAAACACACAGAATATGATCACAGTCATAACAAAGTAACAATGACATTTGTCATAAATCGTCTTTTTTTTTTTTTTTANTTTTTTTTTTTTTTTTAAGGTGTTTTTAATACCACGAGTAGTAACGTCTGCAGCCAGAGCTCCAGCAATGGCAGAGAAGTCATCACTCTGCGACCCAACAAACAGAGAACCAAGAAGAGTAAAAATCCCTTTGGAAGCTGCAGCCTGCTTTAGGTCACGCCCCCGCACCCGCGCAACGCCGTTCTGTCCTCTTTTTAACACCACGCTGGTTATTCTTGTACATTGTGCAGGAAGCCGCATTCACCGACCAAAGCCTGCACAGACTGGGAAACACTACTCCTTTCATGATGCGATATTTAATCTGTAGGTGTTGAAACTGAATTCAGCTTTAGCCATTGTTAACGTTCTGTGTGATGCACCTTTTGAACATGCGTAAGTTCTTGGGTCCTCCTTGTGGCTGCCTTAGTAACAGCACATTAAAGGACCATACCATCCATGTTTGAGTCCAATATATGCAATCCACATATATGTTGCGTTACTGACAACCATTTCCCAAAATATAAGTTTTAGATTTGTTTTTCCAACCTTCCAGGCTGCCATTGGCTTCATCATTCCAGTATGCTGTTAAAATCAACTTGTCTTAAAATACATAATCCATGGAACAAGATGTCTGTTAGTTTTTTGTTTTTTTGTTTAGAAATAACTTTATTTAACCGATGCATGGAAGATGATATATGTCTCCGCCAGGAAATATAGTCCTAGGAGAAGACAACTTTTGAATTAAGAAATTAAAATAGCCATGGCTTCTACAATCGTGCATAAGTTTTAGAAGGTTATACGCTGAATTTTAAGGTGGGTGTATCACCTGAAAGATTAGATTATTTGAAAAAAATAACAAAAAGTAAAATACAGTTTTATGTTTTGGAAATTGGTTGTCAGTAACATAACGTATGCAAGTTGTACACGTTGGGCTCAAACGTGCGCAATCACTGGTATGGTCCTTTAAAACATGTAGCTGTTGTTGTGACATGAAGCAAAATTTAAGATCCAGCAAAACTCGATTCGCAAGTTATTTCCATGATTTTTTTTTTCTCCGCTTAATCAGGATGACGTAACCTGTAGCGTCTTCAGGACGTGAAACGCAGTTTAGAATTGACTGTGTGAAAGATTCTTTGTTTGAATCAAATCGATGCGTTATGAGTTATGAATGCTGGTGGATTTTCCTTATCACCGCTGAGGAATTTATTTCAAAAATATGACTTGATATTCAGTACAATTCTGTCGTCAAACTATGAAACAGCAACTGTTGCACTCTTGTCCCTTAAAAGACGCTTTGTGTACATGGTTTTCACGCTCACCCTGCATTCCTCCGTTTGAATTTTCACCTGTGCAATATGTTTGTATTGTAGGAGATACACAGATTATTTTGTAACCATATTTTTATAACTCAACAGAATATGGTTCGAACTATACTTTTTGTCATGCACAAAATCACGTTAAGTAGGTACGAGTTCATTTTTGTGCAAAAGTATTTTTATATAAATCATGACAGTGTTGAGTGATATTTTCACTTTTAAAGTTGACATTGTGCCAAATTTCAGTTTTCTGACCTGCAGTAAAATATGAACACTGTAGTGATTTGGATGGAATATGAAATTGGTAGAATATGCTTTTGTGTATAACCAAATATGAATAATCATTGGTACAATATAGCCCTATATATGCCTGCTTATATTCTCCATTTTTTATGACAGACAGTCAGAGTTATATTATGTAAAGGACCATACCATCCATTTTGCATGTTTGAGCCTAATATATTCAGTTTTCATACATGTAACATTACTGACAATCATTTCTCAAAACATACTACTGGAACAGTGATTTAAAAATGTTTTTCCTACCTTCCAGACTATCATTGGTTTCAGTTCATTCTGGTATGCTATTAAAATCAATTTTTTGATACTAGAAACATTCTTGGAATAGGTAATCCATCATCGTGAACAAGACATGTATTCAGGTTTTTTTTTTTTCTTTTAGAAGCTTCATAATTTTAGCGTTTAAGCTCAGTAAAAAGCGTGGAGTGAATATATGTCTCCTCCAGGGAATATAGTCCCAAAAAAGACCTGCGTTTATTGAAAATTTAAACAACCGTGACTTCATAAGGCTGCACAACTATTAGGAGGTGAAACATCAATTTTTAAAGTGGGTGTATCGCTTGAATATTTGAATTTGAAAGATTAAGAGATTTTGCAAAATATCAGGAAAGCTGAAATACAGTTTTATCCTTTGGGAAATGATTGTCAGTAACGTAACATGTATGAAAATGGAATATACTGTATTAGGCTCAAACATGCAAAATGGCTGGTAAGGTCCTTTAAATTTGAGCTGTGGTGTCCAATCAGCTCTATATCAAGTAATCAATTCTTTACATTTAACCGTGCTCTTATTTTTGGTACATTTTTTGCTTAAATCATTGTCTAATCCCAGATAGATTCAGACCAACTCTTAGCAACTACTAAACATGCTACTATAGGCTTTTTTTTTTTTTTTTTNTTTTTTTTTTTTTTTTGTGCATTTTCTGTTTCATAAAAGTCATCCTGCGATGTTTGACCAGTCAGATGAAGAAGTTGAAAAGGCTAAAAGCTCACCGTTAAAGTCTGCAGTCAGACCATAATCTGTTATTCAGCTCGTTTTGCTTCTAAAACCGACCGTCAGCATTGATGAGTTTTCTGTTGAAATGCTTTCATGTGCCTGAATATGCAAGAAAAACACATTTCTTCTCTTGCTGTGAGAGCTCTAAAAAAAAAATCTCTCGCCCGCTTCATGAATCTTCATTTCAATGTACGTGAGAGTTTTCAAACTTTGTCTAACTGAGTTTGCTCTACCAAGCACAAAGATTTAAACGTTTATATGGTGATGTGGAAAAGAACTAAATCCTTAGTGTGACTTTTTTTTTTTTAAACATTTCCTTATTAAATGTTGCTTTACTTTACAGAGTATTTTACATAAAAAAATAAATAGCATGGGATGTTTTGCAATTCATGTGCATGGATGTTTTTAATCTTTTGTTTCTTAATGTTTCTCACTCCTGCTGTAGAAACATTTCCCACATTCAGATGAATATCGTTCATTAGTTTCAGAAAAAGATTCTACCTAATTTTTATTGTTTCATAGCCTGTTGTGGAAATCCCAAAAATAAATAAAGTGTTCCATAGTTCCACCACTAATAGTTAGCATAATGTCACATCACATTTCAGGCAATCTGTCTCAGTGTTCTTTAGGAAAGATGGGATTCTCTCCCCCCCCCCTNGGGGAAAAGAACAAAAGAGGAAGGAGAAAAAGGGAAAAAAAAAAGGACAGGTGGGATTCATTTTACTGGATGCAAACTCTTCTTAATCCACATCAGATAATGTTAAACCGTGGTTATGATACCACAATGCGTCATTTTTTGTTTACAGCATACCTGTCAACACTCCCGTTTTTCCCAGGTTTCTCCCTATTTTCACCCTCTCTCCCGCCATGCTCCCTTTTGCTAATTTCTCCCGTAAATCTCCCGTTTTTTGACAGTTATACATAATCGTAATTGGCTCAATCAAGTTGTTTCGATCATTACGTGGCTCACCCCCCTGGTGGGGCGTGGAGGTACTACAAATGGGGCACGCTTGCCAGGAGACACCTGAAGCCAAGCGGAACCAAAGTTGATTGAAATAGTATATTGTGGGATCAATAAACAAACATAATGCCATCATGCTAGCAAATCTGAGGATTTACAACTTACAGCTGTGAGTGTGGTGACTTTGACCGGCTTCCTCCATCGCCGCTGGTTGATGCGAAATGCATGCTGGGATAATTGTCTATCCCAAGTCCACACAAGTCTGCTCCTGAAGCATCCTAGATAAAATGGGTGGAGCAAGTACACATCCTGGAACCTGGAGCGTAGTTGGCTGAATGCATACTTTGAATTGGGACAGGACTTGGTCTGAGACTGATGATGTTTTCCAAGTACACGAGAACACAAGTATGGCAGGGTTGTGTCCCAGAAAGTCTCCCGTATTTTCGAAGCTCAGTGTTGACAGATATGGTTTGCTATGGAAGATTATAAGGGACTATAAGGGAATGCATTTCATTTCCATACACGCCTTTACTGTGTCATAATTAAGTGGAAAACATATGGTGTAGTGCAAACTCTTTTTTTTTATGATTGAATTGTTTTTCATTGTGACATGAATTTTTCATGCCACATTACAATCAAATCACTGTATGGTGAAAAGNTGTTTTTCATTGTGACATGAATTTTTCATGCCACATTACAATCAAATCACTGTATGGTGAAAAGAAGCGTAGCTTGTTCTGAACGTGCATTAGCAGATGATAGCAATCATATCGGGTCAGGAGATAATAAAGGATGAGATTGTGTCTCTGTTGCAACAAGTGGAAGATCACACAGGGATGATTTGACACTGTAGAGGTTCACAATTTCTGGTTCTGTAATCCACATTTCCAAATATCTGATTATGGAGGTAATAGGAATGTGTATGGGAGACCAGCCCGTTGATCAGACTGCTAATGTCCCCTGATGTCCTAGCTGCATCTTCAAACTGTTAGCGTGGGGCTAACTTGCTTCTACTGTTTGCAAAGCTCATTTTGTTTGTTGAAGAAATTTGAAATTCGTCTGTGATAAGTTCTATGTCCCCTATTCTCTCTATAACCACTCCACTCATAATAATGTAAA
Organism: Lucifuga dentata; assembly: GCA_014773175.1. Classification (NCBI taxonomy): domain Eukaryota; kingdom Metazoa; phylum Chordata; class Actinopteri; order Ophidiiformes; family Bythitidae; genus Lucifuga; species Lucifuga dentata. The sequence goes on from VXCM01001764.1 coordinate 21,603, forward strand.
ATCATTGCTAATGCGCATTCAGAACAAACTATGCCTTAAGCTCCGCCCCCATGCTGTGATTGGACAGTGTTTTCTTTTTCATTAATAACGCAGCTGCTTCAGCTTTGTATTTAATTTTGGCATGTCTGTGCTGCCCCCTGCTGGACAACTTTGAAATGAAAAACCCCATATCTTTTCTTTTCACCATAATATGATTTGATTGTAATGAAAAATTCATGTCACAATGAAAATTAATTTAATCATTCAAATAAAAAATAAAGAGTTTGCACTATACCAGATGTTTTCACTTAATTATGACACAGTAAATGTGTGTATGGAAATGAAATGCAAATGAAAACATGTATTGTATTTCACAAATGTGAATTATATTTCACTTTATTTTTTTTTAAATCATGTCCCTTATAATCTTCCATTACAGTCTCCATTTACTAAAAAAAAAGCTTTTTATCCCTTTTATCTGTTGGTTTATTGCAAACATTGCAAATGAATCTCTCTTCTTTGAAACCACAAAGCCTTTTTTTTGTTTTTTTTTCCTTCTGACTGAATGGATTTATTGCACTTTCAATGCGATGGTTGATAATACACAATAAGGAACCGTAGCGACGTGCTGTCACTCAGGTGTTGTAAATGTGTTGTTACTGTTTCACAGATGCCTTCATAAATACACATAAACCACTTCCACACTTTCACCCAAACAATTCACGTGTACGATTCACAAACAACACACTCCATTTTTATTTTGACAGTTGTATCACGAAGAAAAGTATCATAACTTGAAATTTGTGCCACTCAGTTGTGCACCTGATGTTGTAGTTTGGGAGAAAAAATGTTGATAACGTGATATAAATAAAATTTTACTTTTTTCCTGGTCATCTATGTAATTTATCATTTTTCTCTGTTCAGTTATCCATTCATTATGATGTCATGTATCATGCATGTTTATGTGCTGTATTGAAATTGAATTCAGTACGAGTGAAAAGTAGGATGATTTTTAGGCTACTTGAAAAAAAATCTTCAAATTAATAAACAATTTTTAATGAAACCCATTCAATTAATAATTTGCTACAATAACAGAACTTTATTCAAATTCAATGTTTTTGATTCTCTGTAGAAAATTCCTGAGTCAGGCCATGTACCACCCTTGGCACATGTACCACATATTGAGAACCACCGGAATAGGCCTGCTTTCACATCCTCAATATGATCTCCAATGAACACATATTACCCACAGTGAACTTTTATTTAATTTTTATTTTTTAAGCATCTACTGACATAAAAAGAACTTTGTGAAAATATCAAACTAAAATCCATAGCTTAAAGGACCATACCAGCGATTGTGTACTGTGTATGTTTGAGTCCAATATATACAATCCACATACGTTATGTTACTGACAACCATTTGTGGTAAATTTCAGAATGTTTTTCCTACCTTCCAGACAGCCTTTGGTTTAGTTAATTCCAGTACGCTATTAAAATAAACTTGTAGAGACTTGAAACATGTTTGACACATAATCAATTACAATGAACAAGATGTCTATTAGGTTTTATTTCACTTATCGAACACAGAGCTTCGTGGAAAATGATGTATTTCTCCGCCAGGAAATATAGTCCCAGGAGAAGCGGCTTCTGCCAAGAAATTAAAACGACCGTGCCTTCTACAATCGTTCATAAGTGTTAGAAGGCGGAATTTAAGTTAATTTTAAGGTGGGTGTATCACCTGAACATTTGATTTTGAAAGATTAGCAGATTTGAGAAAATAACAGGAAAACTAAAATACGATTTTATGATTTGGAAACTGGTTATCAGCTATGTAACATGTAGGGTTGTACATACTGTGTTCAAACATGCACGATCACCGGTATGGTCCTTTAATGTGATTTGTGTTGCTTACACACAGAGGTAGTGTATGCACATCCAAAATCCTAACAAAGTGCCTGAATCAAAATGAGAGATAATGAAACAGAAAGATGCTTAAAACGCTGGACTCACATTTGTCAAACTGGGTAAACCTCAGAGTAACGTTTCTGTCCTGAGCTGGTCTTCATCACACACCAGAGTCTGAAACATCACGTCACGCTTTATTTGGGTCGTCCAGTATTTGCGCTCCACTTAGCACCAAACGAAATGTGTGTTAGCTTCACAGGATAAGCGTTGAGCATTGCACCTAACCTGGGCGTTCCATTATTGTGTATTGGGAGCTGAGCGGTGACTCCTTATGTCGCGTCACGCCACCTTGGCGCCGCGCGGTGCTCGGATTCCCTGTTTTGACGTGACGCTAAAAGTTCAATCAAATTCAACTTTCACCTTTCCAATGCACAACCAATCAGAGAACAGCTATAAATCATGTAAGTTCCCAAGTTGTACCACACAACTTTAAAATCATATCATCATCTGGGAAAAAAGGCGCTTGCTTGGTGAAATGTCATGGATACCAGGTTTGAATTCTATGGTGACTCAAGGTTTCATGCACCCACATTCACTGGTTTTTTTTTTCCCCTTTTCTTCTCCGAATGAGAAGANCTCAAGGTTTCATGCACCCACATTCACTGGTTTTTTTTTTCCCCTTTTCTTCTCCGAATGAGAAGAAGAGCCACAGCCTTCTTTGTTGTCATGGACATGTCGCTAACTGATTTGACTCAGAAACCAAATTTGGACCACAAATGTGCAAAGTTCGCCTATGGTAACCGTCATTTTGCGGTGCCAAGGTGGTGTGACGCGATGCTAGGAGTCACCGCTCAGTTCCCAATACACAAAAATGGAACGCCCAGGTCAGCGCAACGCTCAACGCTTATCATGTGAAACCGGCCTAAATTGAGCTCTAAGGCCGGTTTCTCATGATAAGCATGGTGCTCTGATTTTCCATTTTGATGCTGCGCTCAAAGTTCAACCAAATTCAACTTTGACCCGTCCGCCGCTGACCTTTCCAACGCACAATCCATCAGAGAAGCGACACAACAATGGAGGAGAAGCTCATAACACATGTAGCGTAATTTCCGGACAAGCCTAACGCAACTTTAAAATCGGATCACAAGCAGATCAAGCACCCACAAATGCCGGTTTTTCGCTTTTCTTCTTCGAATGAGAAGAACCAGAGCCTTCTTTGTTGTGACATCCATGGTAACACATCGTCAGCGACGAGCGATTTCTGTCAGCGCTTGGTTGAGCGGCGCCGCTCAACACTTATCATGTGAAAGCGACTTAAGACTAACTGTAACTCAGTTTCTGAATATCAAGTCTTCTGCTTTGTACCAACAAGAAACTCAGAGAAATGCTGCCTGACACATTATAGTAAACAGGTTATCAATCATATACTTTACATATCAGCTGCACTGGGTGCTAATGTAGACGCACTGTATCCGTTCTGGTTCATTTTAGTGCTTCTGCAAACACACACTTTGGGAAAACTTATTAAACAGGTGAATGTACAGGATAATAATTAGCTTAGACTTGATATATGGCCAAAGATCGCTATAATATACTTTTAGAAACAGCAATCGTAATGCTAATTAATAAATTTGGTGAATTTATTGTGCTTTATTGCATCATTTCCTTTAAGGAACCACTGTAACGTTTATAGGGTTTTTCTGAAATTTGTTCCGTATTTTAAAGTTAGCATTGTTTTAGAACAGTTCTTGGTGACGTTATTGGTGTCATAAAACCCTTTTGTTTGGTGGCTAGTTCTATTGACTGCCATTAGCAGCCGCTATTTTTTGATTATCCATAATCTTGATGTTTCTTTCAGCGTTTTCAACATTCCTTAACAAGGTCTCCAGCCTCCGCTTGATCTTCTTCTGGTCCTCCAGAGCGCAGCTGATCACGATGGCCTGAAACTTCTGGTCGATGGGGACAGACAGCTCCTCCGTCATACAGGCGGCGTGTAGCGCCAGCAGCCGCTGTCGGCCATCATCCATGTCATCAAGCAACTTCCTCACTATTTCGTCTATTACTAATGTGGCCTTACGCAGCGCTTCCTCCTGCTGGGGGTTTCTGATTGTGCCAACAGAGATCTCAACAGAGAGCGTCCGACCCATCAGACGGTTGGCAGTTAAATTTAACTCTTCTCTCTCTCCTAGAAGAAGTAAAACAAGAAAGAAATCAATGCTGCATCCTTACAAACATGTTCACGTGTTGCTTTGCCTTTTATGCAGCCCTGATCTAATGCAATGCAATCAATAATTCAAGCTAATGCCCTGTAATGAAAGCTAGCTTTGATCATCTTGTCATTTTTTTTATTTTTTTACCTCCATCATGGAGGTTATGTTTTCACAGGCATTTGCCTGGCTGAAATTTGTAGACTTGCGTAAAGGAAGCATCAGATTTTGAGACAGATCTGGATTGGGATCCAATCTGAACACTAATTTTTTTTTCACTTTTTTTTAAAGGACCATACCTTTTGCATGTTTGAGCCTAATATATTTAATTTTCATACATGTTACGTTACTGACAATCATTTTATCATTTTCCAAAGGATAAAACTGTATTTCAGCTTTTCTGATGTTTTGCAAAATCTCTTAATCTTTCAAAATCAAATATTCAAGCGATACACCCACCTTAAAAATCAATGTTTCTGAAGTCACGGTCCTTTAAATTTTTCAATAAATGCAGATCTTTTGGGACTATGTGGAGACATACATTCACTCCATTTTTTATTGCGTTAAACACTAACATTACAAAACTTCGAAAAACAAACAAAAACCTGAATACACGTCTTGTTGGTGATGATGGATTACCTATCCCAAGAACGTTTCAAGTATCAACAAGTTGATTTTAATAGCAGAATGAACTGAAACCAATGGAGGTCTGGAAGGTAGGAAAAACATTTTTAATTCACCGTTCCAGTAGTATGCTTTGGGAAATGATTGTCAGTAACGTTACGTGGATGAAAATTGAATATATTAGGTTCAAATATGCAAAATAGGTGGTATGTCCTTTAACATTGCAAGATGAGGCATTTGTTGACATTTTTGCCTATTTCTTGAAAACTAAAACAACTATCTTAATTAAACAATTTAAGCACAGATGAACTACCACCAGGAGGAATTTTGCTGTCAGGCTGGGTCTTATTAATACTCTACCAGCAATATATAGCTGAGATTATGCTAATTCAGCAGTATAAAACAGTTTCTTTGACATATGTTCATGCTGTGCCACGAATTTCATGATAAACCTTTACATACATGTGATTTCAAGACCCCCCCCTACTTTAAAATCTGTTTAGGGCCCCAAAATGCTAGAACCGGCCCTGACTCTGATTTTAGGATTATATAAGAGTTTATTTTAGTGGAGTGCAAAAACATGGCGTTAAGATGTATTTTAATTCAGTAAAGGTTCTTTAAAACACAAATCAAGCAAATAATAATAATAATAATAATAATAATTTTAAAGAATAACCCAATTGTGACGTCATAGCGGCCTCACCAGCACAGATGTTGCGCATTTCCGGGCTGTTCTGCATGGCCTGAATCATTTCCAGGATGCTTTCCCTTTCCTGCTCCATGGCAGATGCAGCCTCACGCAAAGCCTCCACCCTGACACGCACGCGGACACCACACACACACACACACACACGCACGCACACACAGTCACATCTTATTAAGAATAATAGCAAAAGGGCTGTTATTGTGATGAATTATGGCTAAAAACAACCATGGCTATCGTGATAATGTCACTACTAAGCCCACTGTGTACCATCGTGACAACATGTGGATATCGTATTAAAAATATTAATTTTGTAATCGATGCACCGACATTCTCCCGTTATCGTTACTGTAAGGCTGGGTTTTTCTCATTGCGGTCAATCCAGCCGCTTTGCCACCGTTTCTTTCACCGTTTCGCTTCCGGGCAGAATTCGGTTTTAGAGTCCAGATCAGATGAGAGCGCTACATAACAAAATGCGTGGAAGCAGACGGTGTTTATGGTGGATCTGGTCATGCGTGGCGCACATGGCACAAGGCCCGTTACCTCATTTCCAGCTGATCCAAACTTTCCAGGAGTCGTCCGGAGCGGTCAGCCATGGACAGCGTTCTGCTGAACTTGCTGTTGGGAGCTTCGTTCATTTTAGCGTGGATTTTCGCCTGAGCCATGATGGTAAATAAACGATTATTCGGACGTGTCCCGTGGGTAAATCCTGAGTGTGAGCGGCGAGCTGTCCAGCTGACTGAGTCTCTGCAGCGGCGCTCAGAGAAACACCATGACCTAACATGGGCTGCAACTTCCTCTGCTGAGCCCCACAAGCTTTTTTTTTTTTTTTTTTTTTATACTCAGAACAAAGAATAACATCAAGCTTTGCACACATTACACAAACCATAAACCAAAGTTATGCAACCATAGCAACAGCTCCAAATAGACATGTTGGATGTTGAATAAGCTTGTGGGTGTTAAAGAGTCTCAGAGTCTGGTCTTATTTAGAGTGAAGTTTATTGAAGATCAAGAGAATCTCCAAAGCATAGAAGTTACACAGTATAGTATAGTATAGCATAGCATAGTATAGTACAGTACAGTACAATACAGTATAGTAAAATATATAGTGTAGTACAGTACAATACAGTATAGTACAATATAGTATAATATAGTATAGTACAATGCAGTGTAGTATAGTACAGTACAATATAGTATAGTATAGTACAGTAAAGTATAGTATAGTAGAAGTAGTAGCTTTATAGGGAGGAAGAAGTTACAGCTGGTCAAGAGTAACTGATAGATTCTCCTAAGAAGTTCTCAGACATATGGGAGCTGTTCCTTGACTATTTAAATGAGTCCATAAGCACACATAGTGTTCTGTATTAAATTCTGTATAACTGGCTGGAACATGCCTGGGATTATAGAGCTTAAAAATATTAAAGGACCATACCGACCATTTTGCATGTTTGAGCCTAATATATTAAATTTTCATGTACATAAGGTTACTGACAATCATTTCCCAAACCATACTACTGGAATGGTGAAATAAAATTGTTTTTCCTACCTTCCAGGCCACCACTGGTTTCAGTTCATTCTGGTACGCTATTAAAATCAACTTGTTGATACTTGAAATGTTCTTGGGATAGGTAATCCATCATCAAGACGTCTATTCAGGTTTTTTTTTAGAAGTTGTGTAATTTTAGCGTTTAAGCACAATAAACAGCGCAGAGTAAATGTATGTCTCCACCAGGGAATGTAGTCCCAAAAGAAGACCTATGTTTATTGAAAAATTTAAACAGCCATGACTTCATAAGGCTGCATAACTATTAGCAGGCAAAACATGCAATTTTGCATGTTTTGCACTTTTTGCAATTTATTTCTTTATTGATTCAATTTATTTATTCTTTAACTCAAAAAAAAAAATCTGAATTTTTTTTTTTTTTTTTTTTATATACAGTACTGTATGANTTTTTTTTTTTTTTTTAGATCTACTATAATAGGCATTTTGGTCAATAACTGATCATATTGATGATGTAGGTCTCAGAAAACCATGTATCAAATGTGACACAAATGGTATTGGGGCTAACATATTTGTCAAAGTTAACAGAATAGATAGCACCCCCCCCTTACTCCTCAAGAGGGAGTAAAGGCAAATTTATCCACATTCAGCATCGCTTCACAAATTGTCGTTAGATGGTAACTGTCAAATTCTACAACCAGGAGAGTCCAATTCTAGTTCAGCTCTTGAAGTTTGACTCACACATCCAGCTAACTGTATCGAAGGACAGATTATTTTCTCAATACCTTACGGCATGTTAACATAAACATGTTAAAAATGGATTTTAATATACCTTAAAGATGCCATTCACTGTTTACTGATTTTATTCTACTAATAGATGAAAATCTGATTAGTATCTGATTATTGTTCAGCCTGTTGATAGCGTGATGTATAAACAGAATATACAGTGGATAGAAAATGACTAAACCCCATTAACAATTTTGATATTTTGTTAACCTAAAGCCTAGAATTAAAATGCAACAAATCCATATTTTTTCCTACTAATCTACAGGAAGCACAGAATACAGTACAGAACAGAGTACAGAATACTTAAGTTTCAAAATGAAAAAGTTATAAAAAATTTCTTGCATTAATTAAAAATGAACAACAGTGATATCTATAGATAAGTATGCACCCACTTTTAATTTAGCATCACTTAAAGTATCTCAGGAACAATCTCCTGCCTTCAAATTGCGTTCTGGATCCAACACCTGTCTGGAATCACTGTAATTAACTTGAGAACTGAAATAAAGCAGCTTTTGCTGTGGTCCTTTAGATTTACGTGAAGTCAAACACAAAGACAGCAGCACAAGTTCAAAGACCTTCCAAAACAAGTCTGTGGCAAAGCTGTGGAAGAACCCACATCAGGTGAGGGATATAAAAAGATTTCCAAGGCCTTAAATATACCTGGACGCACTGCTAAGTCCATCATTAAGTGGAAAGTGCACGGCACCTGCAGAATCATCAAAGACAAGTGACAGAAGACAACTGGTCAGAGACACTGGAGTCCAGTGAAAGACTTATAGGGTTTTACGGCCAACAGAGGACAAGATGAGCATCGTACAACAATATCAAAGATGTTGCAGCATCTGTCTTAAGAAGAAAACCCTTTCTCAAAAAGGTCCAGCTGAAGTCCCACATTTTTTTTTTTTTTTTTTTNTTTTTTTTTTTTTTTTTGGCAAACATCAGTCAGAACTCCAGAAACAAATTATGCAACACAACCTAACAGAAACTGTGGACAAAGTAACAGAAACAGCACAAGACTTATCTGGGGAGAAAAAACAAAAAAAAATTATTTACAAAGTCAGAAATAAAGACGAAAAAATAAAAAGGCAAAGTCCAACAGCATGAATCACCTTCAAAACAGATCCGTCAGTCATCATGGAACCATTTCACAGCTACACAACAAAGCTAACAGTGCAAATAATTAAAGTTACCGTGTGGACCTTTTGTAAACTACTTGTCCTCTAAATAGTTCAGTCATTTTCTCACATAACAGACACATAACCTGAACTCCCAAAGGAATGTTTTCAAAGTCAACTCTGCAACCTTCATGCGGACGGACAGAACGGTGCAAACAGAACAGAGACACAGTTAACGTGTTCATTATGTTACTTATCACGTATTTCAATTCTGCAGTGAAAATACACAGAAGGCAAATGGAGATGCAGCTGGCAGGGAGGATATTGTGTGAGTGTGTGTGTGTGTGTGTGCTCTGGTATCTTGCAGTGTCATCAGTGCCATTTATGTCACACATGTTGACACAACAAAGTGTGGAGTCCCACTGACGCGGGACAAGCGTGTGAGGCAAACGACCACATGGGACTTGGCAACTCTGATCTAAGAGGCGTCCCGTACAGAAAATAAGGAGGAATTTTAAAACTGAGACTGTGATTTCTTTATTCACAAACAATATTTTACAAACACAGGAGAGCAAAATACATTTATTTAATATGCTGAACACAAATACCTGCGGCAAAACGTGCCAATATAAATCATATCATTTATATCTTCATGGCCTCAGAATTCCACAAGGCTTCTTTTGAGAGCTTCTTCCAACTCTGTGAAGGTGAAAAAGGGTCAAAATAAAATAATTAGTGCAACTTAAAAGAACATCCAAAGACCATGTCACCTTCATCAGCCAACCAGCCTGAGAAAGACTCAGATGACCTCATAAAAATCAGCTGTTCTGATGGAGTTCCTTGAAGTTTTCTTTGTTGTAATTCCATTTGTAAAGTACAGAAGAGGATTAGGGCCGCTTGGAAAAAAAAAAAAAAAAATTGAGTTCTGAGATTAAAATCAGAATTCACTTTAATCTCAGAATTCTGACTTTTTTCTCAGAACTTTGACTTTAATCTCGGAACTCTTCTTTTTTTTTTTTTCAAGTGGCCCTAATCCTCTTCCGTAGTAAAATCGTGATCTCTAAAGAATTTAGATTCATTAAGGTTTGTGCATGACTAACTCATACACACGCCGATCTTCACTGGCTTTTACTGCACCTTAATGTAACACCTTAATTAGTGTGTCATTGTGTAGTTAGTGTGATTTTTTTTTTTTTTTTTTTTTTTTTTTTAAATAAACCATCCCTTGTTATCTTTTCACAAATTTTCTTTTGGAATGCCCAACACCCTGTCTTGGGCATTCTGTGCTCTCATTGGTTATTTCGAGCCTCTTGGAATAAATCTCAACTATTTGGTCCCAACCTAAAGGCTGCAATGAATTATTTGCATTACTCAGGGGAAACACAAAAAAATTACACACACTTACAGCCAGCCCCACACACACACACACACACACACACGCGCACACACACACGCGCACACACACACACCTGCTGCCTCCCGTGCTTCTTCTGCGCTCAAAGCCAATGCACGGTTCATCTCCTCATCTGGTTCCTCTGTGATGGAAAACAAAATCAGTACAAACGAAAAACACGTTTCATTTAACCAAATAATGAATGAACACACCATGGCAAGTTTGCTAGCATTTCATCACTTTAAAGCTGCAGTAATTTTGCTGTTTAATCGTTGATAGGACTGATGCTAGATTTGCAACGTGGGTTATGTTTCACAACTTTAAAACACTGAGCTGAACAGTAACAGCTTTTCAAATTGTTATAATAGTGACTGTGCTCAATACACTGTAATGCTATTCTTCTGAGTACCAGATGCTTCTGGTCATCCCAAGATCCAGATTTAAGGTTTAAGGACCATACCGGCCATTTTGCATGTTTGAGCCGAATATATTCAATTTTCATACATGTTACGTTACTGACAATCATTTCCCAAAGCATACTACTGGAACGGTGAATTGAATGTTTTTCCTACCTTCCAGACTGCCATTGGTTTCAGTTCATTCTGGTACACTATTAAAATCAACTAGTTGATACTTGAAACATTCTTGGGATAGGTAATCCATCATCACCAACAAAATGTGTATTCAGGCTTTTTTCGAAGTTACATAATTTTAGCGTTTAAGCGCAATAAAAAGTGCAGAATGAATGTATGCCTCCACTGGGGAATATAGTCCCAAAAGAAGACCTCATCAAAAAATTTAAATGACTGTGACTTCATAAAGCTGCTTAACATTAGCAGGAGAAACATGGATTTTTAAGGTGGGTGTATCGCTTGAATATTTGATTTTGAAAGGTTGAAAGATTTTGCAAAATATCAGGAAAGCTGAAATACGGTTTTATCCTTTGGGAAATGGTCGTCAGTAACNGATTTTGCAAAATATCAGGAAAGCTGAAATACGGTTTTATCCTTTGGGAAATGGTCGTCAGTAACATAACATGTTTGAAAATTGTGTATGATCCTTTAAACGGGACCATGCCTTTGCGGTAGCTGTGCTAAAACTATAGAATAGCTTACTTCTCCATAGTAGGACCGCACCATCTCTGATCACTTTTAAGTCACGGCTAAAAACTTATTTTTTCTTCTTAGCCTTTTCAAACCAGCCTGATGTTTGAGTTATGTTTCATTGTGTCTTATTTTTCCGTTGTCATGTTGTCTCTTGGTGGTTTAATGTTTTATTTCCATATTGGGTATATTTATTTGTACTTGTGTTTTATAGTTGTACAGCACTTTGGTCAACTTTGTTGTTTTTAAATGTGCTTATAACTAAATTGACTAAGTAGCACAGTGGAAATGAGCAGAATATCACCTGCCTTCATGGACATCACTCTCTTTGTTGGACTTATCCATTGGTAAAAACTTCACCAAGGCATCACTTTCAATCCCTGCAATGATAAAACACAGTAAAACACCACATGTAAAGTTAGATGAGTTTCATGGATGTAAAATGCCTCGTTACCGTCTGGGTTTGGTTTGATCTCCGCAGCATGGAGTATCTGGACTCTCTCGCCAGCTTCTGTTTTCACGTCTCTCTCGCCGGCGCTCAGGCAGGGCTCCAGTGGACAGTGCTGAGAATGGTAGTGTTTATGGAAACTTGGTACGCCTGGAAAGCTCGCCTGGCACACTCTGCATTCTACGTCAAAGGTCTTCTCCAGGTGTAAGGCCGTGTGTGTGGCATGGATGTGCGTCTTCATCTGTGCATAGCTCGACAAGGACATGTTACACGGAGCGCAAACGTACAGACATTTCTCTCCAGCGGCCAGATTCCTCATGCATTGTGTGTATGTGGCCTTCCTTTCTTCTTTGTGCATCTCTGAGCTCATGCACGGGCACAAGGACCCGAGCAGACTGCTGCTTCCAGTGACAGCAGGCCGATCAGCGTCAGCATCCATGCGGTAGTAGTCCTTACTGTGGAGACTCTGGTAGTGCTTTAAGAACTCGTCTTCAGATTCAAACAGCATGCTGTCGCAGAGGCCGCAGAAGTAGGAGCACTTTACCTCACCGCCGTGTTCGTTCATGCAATGCCTGCGCACAGTCGACTCCTTAAAGAACTTCTGGGGACAGTGAGCGCAGGCAAATCTCTGGAAGCTGTGACTGCTCAGGTTGCTGCAGTGTTTGCGAACAGCCGCCTCCGAGTCGAAGATGTCCTCGCACATCCTGCACATCCAGGTCTGCTGCGCTTTCAAAGGAGGCACCTCTGGCTGAAGCATGGCCGTGGAGCGCACGTATGAAGTCAGCTTAGCGCTGGTAGACGGCTTCGCGTCGCTGGTGAAGGAAAGATCCTCACCCACTTCCTGTTCAGTGAAATAGGTGTGTCCGCTGTGAGCTCCTGACACGTGTGATAGGGTGTCTTCGTACCGAGGCATGTCCACTTTGCACATGCGGCAGTGGTAGAGGAAGTTGGAGAGGTGCGCCCCCCCATGAAAGCGACTCATATGCAGGCGTGTGACTGACGACTCTCCCATGAGTTTGCCACACACGCCGCACTGATGGAAAATCTGGTTTGCAGCCAGAAGATGCTGACTGGCTGCAGCCTCCTCAGAGAAGTGCAGGCCACACTCACAGCACCAGGCTGCCGCTGACTTTCTCTTCATGCCATTCACACTCAGGCTTAATCTCTGCCATATAGCTGGAAATTCTCCAGAGTTCCTGTAGTTCTTGTGTTTCTTGTCGGTGCCTGTGCACGGGCTTTTCTCCCGCGCCTCATTAGCTCTCTGAGCGTGGTGAATTTCTCTAAACCTGCAAAACTGAAGAAGCGCTTTCTCCATCGTTTTGTTGACCTCCACGTCGTGCTGCGTCGATTCTCGGTGTCGTTCCATTTCGGCCTGGCTGAAGAAGATCTCGTGGCAGAGTGCGCACTGCCCTCGCACCTGCAGCTGTTTCATCACCTGCACAATCGTTTTATCGGCCTCAGCGATGGCACAGCCGTGTCTGCAGTACACACTATAAAAGACAAGAAAAAGGACGGTAAAAACAAAATGAAATCTATCTGCTACATAAATGTGAAAATGTTCAGAATCAAAAGGTGGAACTGCATCATGCAGAGTACAAAACAAACTGACTTGAAGTGTGCCTGAGCTGCCTGATGTGAGCTCAGAACTTTATGACATATGGAGCATCGGACGTCGAAAGTTGAATCCTTGCATAAAGCGATGAGACGATTCTTGGCATACTGTGGGATGGGAACCGGCTGTGCTCTTCCTCTGAGTTCTTCAACAGTAAAAGAACCATGAAAGGTGATTTCAGACAAATAAGCTTTCAATGGTAATTAAAGGACCATACCATTCATTTTGCATATTTGAGCCTAAATTACTCAATTTTCATACACGTAACGTTACCGACAAGCATTTCCCAAAGTGTACTACTGGAACGGTGAATTAGAATTTATTTTCCTACATTCCAGACCTCCATTGGTTTCAGTTCATTCTGGTACGCTATTAAAATCAACTTGTTGATACTTGAAACGTTCTTGGGATAGGTAATCCATCATTACCAACAAGACGTGTATTCAGGTTTTTTCAAAGTTTCATAATTTTAGCGTTTAAGCACAATAAAAAGAGTGGAGTGAACGTATGTCTCTACCAGGGAATACAGTCCCATAAGAAGACCTGCGTTTATCGAAAAATTTTAGCAACCATGACTTCATAATTTTGCATAACTAGTAGCAGGTGAAACATGGATTTTTAAGGTGGGTGTATCGCTTGAATATTTCATTTTGAAAGATTAAGAAATTTTGAAAAATATCAGGAAAGTTCAAATGCCGTTTTGTCCTTTGGGAAATGATAGTAACACGTATGAAAATTTTATATATTAGGCTCAAACATGCAAAATAGTCCTTTAAGGTAGTAATTTAATCCTTACTAAGTGTGCAGCAAACATTTGTGAAAAATGTGGATCAAAAAATATATTTATACAGTTTATTGACATTTTTTCTGGGAATAAAGGAAAAATGAAGTGGTTTAGTAAGTCTCTGGATCTCTAAAGGAGGGATGGAGCACCAGATTGTTCCTTATTTGGTGTTTTGCTGAAGGCGGAGGAGAACATGAGTCCAAATTTTCTCCCAAGTGTTCAGTTGGGTTGAAATCAGAAATCAGTTGAGAATGGCAAATCTCAGTCGTGCAAATCCATGAGCGCTGGTCTACAGAGATGCGGAAAAAAGTGACAAGTGGGCAAAGCCAAGCCGACGGCATATGAAAATGATGTAAACCATACGTATGGTCATCACAATCAGATCTAAATCCACTTCACACAAGGGACATTTTGGACAAACGTGTAAGGTGGCTCTCCACCACATCATCCAAACAACAAATGAGGGATTACCTTGAAGAAGAATGGTGTTCCATTGCTCCCATATCTATGCTGAGGTGTTCTGGCAGCTTGTGGTGCCTCAGTAACTTTCTAAGACACTTTGTTTTTTTTCCCATAATCTGTTGTTTGGAGAATATGGTGGAGAGCGCCTGAACATATAAGCACATATGATGCAGTTTGGTGTGCAGCAAACCTCACCATTCATAGCCAGTGACTCTGTGAAGTGGTTTTTGACTGACATGTGCTGGAGACACTCGTCACGGAGGTTAAAGAGGAGGCAGCAGGTCGGACAGGCAAAACACACAATCAGCTGATGGGTCTGGGTGATGGTGTGACCCTCAGCATCGTGTGAGGAAACCTAACGGTCAAAGCAGCAGACAATTACTCACTTTACATTTCTGACACTCAAAATGCTTTTATTCCAAGCAGGATTATTATGAAACGTAACTTTTATTTTTGTGATGATATAAAACCCTTTTTCTGTGAACTCCTGAAGTGACCAAACCTTTGACTGAAGATGTTTCTTCCAGGCATCTTTGGACTGAAATTGCTGACCGCAGGCGACACACGCAAATAACTCAGATGGGCTTCCTTTGAGGTTGATGGTTGGGTCACATGGTGAGTGATCAAACCTGCATATATATATATGTTCAAAATATGCCACCTGTACTCAGCATAAATACTGTAAAGGCACAGCAGTACTACACCACATATACTAAAGGCCAGAAGTTTGAAGATTTTTTAAGAACTGCACTCCTGGAAACATTCAACTTATTAGCTATTTGTCTTTGAGAAAAACCTTCTTTGCTCAAAACTTCTATCTGAGCTCTCTGTTCAGTGGTTAGATGTGTTGTTTTAGCTGTTTAGATCAAAAACCTTATCACAACTTATAAACTTGCAGTCATCAATATGAAGTTCAGAAGATGCAGAGCAATACTATGACCAGACTGTGGAGCAAGTTAAAGGACCATATCACCCATTTTGCATGTTTGAGCCTAATATATTCAATTTTCATACATGTAAGGTTACTGACGATCATTTCCCAAAGCATACTACTGGAACGGTGAATTAAAATTTTTTTCCAGACCACCATTGATTTCATTTCATTCTGGTACGCTATTAACATCAACTTGTTGATACTTGAAACGTTCTTGGGATAGGTAATCCATCATCGCCAACAAGACGTGTATTCAGGGATTTTTTTTTAGAAGTTATGTAATTTTAGTGTTTAAGTGCAATAAAAACTGTGGAGTGAATGTATGTCTCCACTAGGAAATATAGTCCCAAAAGAAGACCTGTGTTTAGGGAAAAATTTAAACAACTGTGACTTCATAATTTTGCATAATTATTAGCAGGCAAAACATCAATTTTTAAGGTGGGTGTATCACTTGAATATTTGTTTTTGCAAGATTAAGAGATTTTGCAAAATATCAGGAAAGCTGAAATATGGTTTTACCCTTTGGGAAATGATTGTCAGTAATGTAACATATGAAAATTTAATATATTAGGCTCAAACATGCAAAATGGATGGTATGGTCCTTTAATCCCAAAATGATGTGGGAGAAGGCAGACAGCAGCTATTGAATAGAATGTTAAAACACATCAGCAGGGAGTTGGCACAACAGGAGTGCTGCACTAATACAGACTGATGCCTTCATTAAAAAAATCATTTCTGTAGCCAGAGTGGCTACATAATGATGATTTTTTTTTAAAATTTGGGCGTGGCCTCAAACCTCTGGCCTGCATTGTACGAACATATGAAGATTACCTTTTTAAGTGACCATCAAGTAGAGACACATTGTCATAAACTCGACCACAGTTAAGCACGGGACAAGTGTGTCTTGTTGAAGTATTTCTGGAGGAAACAGCAGATCTGTGTCTTCTTCCAGAACCAGCACTGATCAGTCCAGGTTGAAGACCTCAGTAAACACAAAGGGAAAAGCAGAATTTGGGATTTGGTCTGGTAAATGGTCAAAACTTCTTTAACACGTGGAAAGACTGTTTTCTCCTTTGCACACTTACATCTCTTAAAATGACATGAAACCTGTTATTCCTATAATAAAGTGGGTCAGTGTATCAGAAAACATCAGGTGTTGATGGAAATGTAAAAAAAAAGAACATGACACAACAAAACTTAAAGGACCATGCCATGTTTGAGCCTAATATATTCAATTTTCATACATGTTACATTTCTGACAATCATTTCTCAAAGCATACTACTGGAACAGTGAATTTAAAATGCTTTTCATACCTTCCAGACCGCCATTGGTTTCAGTTCATTCTGGTACGCTATTAAAATCAACTTGTTGATACTTGAAACATTCTTGGAATAGGTAATCATCATCGCAAACAAGACATGTATGCAGGGTTTTTTTTTTAATCGAAAAATTTAAACGAACGTGACTTCATAAGGCTGCATAACTATTAGCAGGTGAAACATCGATTTTTAAGGTGGGCGTATCACCTGAATATTTGATTTTGAAAGATTAAGAGATTTTGCAAAATATCAGGAAAGCTGAAATACAGTTTTATCCTTTGGGAAATGGCTGGTAAAATGGCCGGTATGGTCCTTTAAAGACAATCTGTCTGAATCAGCTCAAGTACTGACAGAGACACAGAGCGACATGATGAAAATACAACAGATTTCCAACCCTGATCAGAATTTTACCTGGCATCTTCAACCACATGTCCACACAGCGCTTTGCTTCCTGGCTGCTTCCATTTGTGGAAGTTAAAGCCAACTCCTGCTGCCCGTGAACTTTTTGCAAGACTTGCTTTTCCTGAAAAGGTGCATAAAAGATCTGTAACTTTGTATTTTGGTGACATTTGCCTTCCACAGATGGGACAGACATTTTAATAATGGGTCACCACAGCTGCATTGTTGATTTGCATGTACCCACAGGGTGGCGCTGTTTCTGCTCTAGCTGGCCCTCCTAAACTTTTTAAACTGCATTTTATCATTTGAATAGGACAGTCAGGACAAACTAAATCTGTACTAGCATTGGTAAAAATGGTTTGCTGAGTAATTAACAGTTAAAGCATAGTTCTGTGAAGAATAAATAATTGTGTGACCTACAAAAAATATATTGCTATTTTAAAAAATGCATCACATATCACTTGTGGCATTTTTATGAACAATTTCTCCTTATGATGAGCAGAAGTTATGGGATGAGACATCAAACTACCTGAAAATTAATTAATCTTTTTTCAGAAGCTTAAATCCAGTCAGCGCAGAAGGGAAATTATGATTGAACTGACAATTTCTAAAACAGCTACTTACAGTCTAAAAAGCGAACAAATGAAAACAGCTGACTTTTGAAGTAATCGTACCTTGAAGGCTCTACATTTGTCTGCTCTTTCCTGCTTCTCCACAGCCACCTGCTGAGCCAGCCTGTCCAATGTAGATGCAACGTTTGCTTTATGACGGTTTATTTCATCTTCGATCTGCAGGAACGAAAAAAGGCACAATTTAAAGAAAACACTTAGCAGGTAACCACATCATAAGTCACTCATAAATTTAAAAAGGAAAATGAGTTTATGCTCTAATTAGTCTCTCACCATGTCTGCTGGAGATTCTTCATTCTCACTGTCGCTCAGTAGATCAATACATTCCAGCACTGGTCTGAGAGGACCCTCCTGCAACAAATCACCTGCTGTTGTTTTTTCTTGTTATAAAAGAAGCTGACAGTCTTTACTGTAAAAATGCACACCCTGTACAACATAAAAAGCAGACAGTTTCTTATTGTTGCACCACGGAACATGTCTGAATGTATCAATGTCATGTATGATACCTGTAGAATAACTGTCAAAATGTACATGTTGCTTGTGGATTGTTTTCATTAGACCTTAAAGGACCATACCGGCCATTTTGCATGTTTGAGCCTAACATATTCAATTTTCATACACGTAACATTACTGACAGTCATTTCCCAAAGGATACTACTGGAACAGTGAGTTAAAAATTGTTTTTCCTACCTTCCAGACTGCGACTGGTTTCAGTTCATTCTGGTACGCTATTAAAATCAACTTGTTGATACTTGAAATGTTCTTGGGATAGGTAATCCATCATCACGACCAAGACGTGTATTCAGGTTTTTTCAGAGTTGCGTAATTTTAGTGTTTACGCGCAATAAAAAGCGTGGATTGAATGTATGTCTCCAAAAGAAGACCTGCGTTTATCAAAAAATTTAAACAATTGTGACTTCATAAGGCTGTGTAACTATTAGCAGGCGAAACACCGATTTTTAAGGTGGGTGTATCACTTGAATATTTGATTTCGAAAGATTAAGAGATTTTGCAAAATATCAGGAAAACTGAAATATGGTTTTATCCTTTGGGAAATGACTGTCAGTAACGTAACATGTATGAAAATTTAGTATTTTAGGCTCAAACATGGAAAATGGTCCTTTAGAGGAAGATGTTAAGTTATTGCACAGTGACCAGAGTCCAGTGAATCTCAAAAACAGAAATAGATTTCTGTACGTCAAAAGGAAGCATCTGATTGTTGTTTGTTGTGAGTGGTAATGCATCGACTCTATCTGCTTCAAGTTGAAAATACATATTTTTTTAACCTACTGATATTTTTTAACAGATAAATTTACATGTGACTTACTGACACAAACTCCACTTCCTCTTCCACCTCATCTTGTTCAGCCTGAGTTGGCGACGACATTTATCTGAGGAAAAAAAAAAAGCTGATTTACTAAAGTAACTTATGAAACAACATTTTAATTTTTTAACATTTTAAAAAGACACCTACTTGTATGTGGAACATGAATATATGTGGGAGGACGCACTACCAGTAATTAAAAACAGTTATTAGACAAACTGCCTTAGCTAACTGAAGTGTATGTCCAGCTTTAATTAGTCTTGTTGCCCTTTAATCAGTCAACATACCAGTAAAGCAGTATTAATTATGACCTGTCTTTTCAATGTTCATTTAATGTTCATTCAGTGTTCATTTAACGATTGACAAGATCTTGAAAACGCGTTACACATATGTTTACCAATGCTAACATTTGGAAAATCAAAGATTAAAGGATCACACCGATGAGCGTGTATGTGACACATTACGTTTCATTCTACTTCAGCGGAAACTTCAGATGTTTTGTTCCTACCTTCCAGACTGCCACCAGGTTTAGTTTATCCAGTACGCTATCAAATTCAATTTATAGAGACTTGAAACTCGAATATTTCGGACTTCCTACTTTTAAAAAAAATGGTTGGAACGGTGTTGAAGTCGGAAGTCGGACCATCGACCCGAATTTTAACGATGATGACGTCACTAAACATGGCGGCGCTTATGGATGCACTTTGTGGATGTAAATAATCAGCTAATAGCCGAATAAAGCAAATTTTCTTGCATGACATTGAAATAAAAATGACTATAAATAAAATAAAACTGTTTGTATGTAGACTGATGTCAAAATGTGTTGTCAATGTTGCTAGTTAGCTATAGATAGCTGTGCCGCCGGTAGGTAAGTGTAAAAAATTCCAGAAAATAATTTCTGAGTTGGTATTACACATTCATGCATGCAGAGAAATTATTTTCAAAGTGGCATGTCAGAATTTTCAACTAGGAAATTCCGACATGACACTTTTATTGGAACGCAGCCTATTAGTTTTTTTTCTGAAGTAACTTTATTTAACCAATTTAACACGGAGCTGCACGGAAGACAATGTACGTCTCCGCCAGCTAATATAATCTCAGTGCTTTTACCGGGAGATTGAAGAAAGACTACGATACAAGATTGTGCCTTCTACAATCATGCACAAGTGTTAGCAAGCGACACATTAAATTTTAAGGTGGCTGTATCATCTAAACATTTGATTTGAAAGATTTGAAAAAAATAAGCACTAAAATACGGTTTATGTTTTGGAAATTTGTTGTCAGTAATGTAACATGCATTAAGATTGTCTATATTGGGCTCAAACATGCACGATCGCCGGTATGGTCCTTTAAGAAAAAGCTGTACTACAACTAGAGAAAGCTGAACTAGCTAACTAACGTTAGCTAACGTTAGCAAGTTCACATACCTACCGAGTGTAACGAATACGCGGTAAACTAATGCAAAGACACAGCGTTAAATACGGGCTCCGGTTGTTATTCGTACGGGGATGAAAAAAAAAACAAACTAATTTGAAGCGAATATTCATGTTACCTGCTTTCCTGCTTGCTCTGTTGACTAGTTTGTGCTGTTTAACAGCAAAACCACATCGCAAGTAATGTGGTCTGCAACGTCACATGGAAGCGCTCCTTATTTTACACGCAGTGCACCGCACGGACGGAGTTAATGCAAACAGCTATATCAGCGTTGAGAGCAAACTCCACCCGTCTCAGAATTTATGATCTGCCTCGTTTGTTGTTAAAGATGAAGCTGTAGTGTATGGAATACCCATCCATCCATCCATCCATCCATCCATCCATCCATCCATTTTCTGTACCCGTTTGTCCTGTAGAGGGTCGGGNGGGATGGAGCCTATCCCAGCAGCGGCGATATGGAATACCCATTGTGCCCAAAATTAAAAATAAATAAAAGAATAAATTTAAAAATGTGGAAATATAAAGAGGAATAAATAAAAGAATAAATGTGGAAATATAAAGAGGAATAAATAAAAGAATACATGTGGAAATATAGAGGAATAAATAAAATAAATGTCTATATTTTTATTTCCTATTTATTTTATTTTTAATATTTTTATATTTATTTGTATATTTTTATATTTATATTTAAGACATAGTAGTGCACCTGTTGCCAGCTATTTTATTTATTCATTCCAGGATTTAGAATAAATTTGAATAAATAAATGAATGGATAAATTAAATGAATAAATGTAAACATATGAGATAGCCGCAATTCACATTTGACAGCAGCTGCGAGGTGCTGGATGTTGGTTACAACACAGAAATAGAATGTCGAGGTTCACACAGAAACAGGACACAGATTATCCTGCAGTAATGATTTTACCATAGCTGGTGCAGAAAAAGCAAGTGGCATGCACTGAGGGGTTGAGGGTGCCCCTGTGCTCTACTGCCCTCCTATGCACAATACCGGTATATTTTATTATCTAACGTGTCTACACTAAAATCATGTGTTTCTACATAATTTTAGTTCGTAATATTGATGTACATAAATGTATTCTTATTGTGGCCACTAGACTGTAAATATATGAGCAGTGTAATCGGTGTAATCGTGGTAATCCCTTATTCACTCCACGCTTTTTATTTCGTTTAAACACTAAAATCACATAACTTCTAAAAAAAAAAAACAAAAAAAAAAAAAAACNAAAAAAAAAAAAAAACCTCAATGCACGTCTCGGTCACAATGATGGATTACCTATCCCAAGAACGTTTCAAGTACCAGCAAGTTGATTTTAATAGTGTACCAGAATGAACTGAAACCAATGATGGTCTGGAAAGTAGGAAAAACANAAGTTGATTTTAATAGTGTACCAGAATGAACTGAAACCAATGATGGTCTGGAAAGTAGGAAAAACAATTTTTTTTTAAATTCACTGTTTCAGTAGTATGGTTTGGGAAATTGTCAGTAACATTACGCATATGAAAATTAAATATATAGGCTCAAACATGCAAAATGGCCCTTTAAGCAGCTCTAAATGTATATAATGCTATCCCAAATGTAACAGTTTCTGTGTCCAGCTACAAATAATCAATCAAGCAGTCAGTCAATCAATCAACTCTTTATTGTCCCCACAGGGAATTCTGGTTTGCAGCCAGGTAAAAACTACAACAGAGACATTCAGTTCGTAAATATAATGTACAAGAGTTGACATTTCGAATGTCATGCTGACTATATTTTTCATTGTTTTTCCTGTCATTCAGGGCTTAAGTTAAGTTTTTCAATATTTGTGGATGTTAAATATTCCAAAATACTTTCAACATTTCTCCAAAAAATGAAAAACTGAATGTCAGTCTGTCAGTTTAAAGTCTTATTCTCTACTGCTGCTCTTGATGTGTCACTTTTAACCCGTGACTTCTGATTAAATCTTCAGCATCAACACTCCATACCTGAGGGTCTTCTCCTTAGAGTGGACTGATGTAACATTTTAGACTTCTGTATAAATCTTTCACCACATTCTAAACTAAATGGGTTGTCTCTGGCTCTTCATGGAAATCTTCAGATTTTTATTTTCTTTAAAGGTTTTTAACCACATAATTAACAAGTAGACGACTTCTCTCCTGCATGCAGTTTCATGTGTGTCTTCAGATATTTGTTTAGTGTAAATTCTTTTCCACAAACTGTACAACTAAGCAGCTTCTCTCCTGTATGGATTCTCGTGTCTCTTCAGAGTTCCATTTTGCATAAATTTTTCCCCACAAACTGAACAACGAAATGGTTTCTCATCAGTTCAGCCTATTCTAAACAGCTTTTCTCCTGTGTGGGTTCTCATGTGTGTCTTCAGATTTCCACTTTTTGTAAATTTTTTCTCACAAACTGTACAACTAAAAGGCTGTGTGGCTTTTCATGTGTCTCAGCAGGCGGCGCTCCCTTCTATATAGTTTATTTAAAATAGAGCAGCTAAAAGGCTTTGCTCCTGAATGACACATCATGTGATAATTTAACTTTGCACTGCAAGTGAAAGATTTACCACAAACTGAGCAACTAAAAGGCTTATTTTCTGTGTGGGTTCTCATATGTTTCCTCAGAATTCCCATGTTCTTAAATGTTGCACCACACTCAGAGCAGCTAAAACTTTTCTTGTTAGTTTTACGTCCCACATCACTGTCATGGACGTCATAATTTTTTGGATTGTTTAAGCTTGAGTGAGGTTCTCTGGTGTCTTTCCAGTCATCCTCACCGTCTCCAGATTCAGAAGAGTCTGAAATCTTCTCATCACCTGCTGGTTGCGTAGAAGTACCTGGATCTAAGTTTCTGGATGGTCCTGGTCCTCCACAGTCCTCTACATGAGCTCCTGTTTCAGTCTGTTCAGTTGAGCTGCTTGCTAGAGGCTTTGCCTTTCTGTTCTCCTCAGTTTGGCTTTGATGAAGCTGTGAGGACTGAACTTTGTCTTCATCGTCTTCACTCCTCACAGGGACAAGAGTGAAAGGGAATCTGGTGATATCAGCCTCCTCCAGATCTTGAAGCTGCTTTCCTTTCTGTCTGGTCCCAAGTTCCTCCTGTTCCTCTTTAACATGCAGGAGGAGGACTCCTCCTGCTTCACACTGAGGCTCCAAATCTGCTGGATCTCTGCATAAAAAACACAAACACACAATAGAGTTGAAGGGAAACTTCATCTTGACACAAAAGGGTTATCAATAGTTTAAACATCTGATTTTTTTTTTTTGTGACATCCCACTGTCTTTGGTCAGAGCTAATTACTGTGTTTTGATGAACTCATACTGTCACTAATTTCCGTCAGCAAAACTAAATCCAGAAAACTTTTTGCCACAGCTGAATATTAAACAGCAACGTACTGGCAGATATTAAGAAATTGTTTAAACCTGACTGAGGTTCCCTGATCTCCTTCAATCATCCTTACTGTCCTAAGGCATAAATGAATACCTGGACATGTGTTCCTGGCTGGTTCTGGTCCTCCACAGTCCTCTCCATCAGATTCTCTTTCAGTCTGTTCAGTGGACTGTACAGGTACAAGAGTGAATGTAAACTTGGTGATATCAGCCTTCTCCAGATTGTGAAGCTGCTCTCCCTCCTGGCTGATCCAGAGTTCCTCCTGTCCCTGCTTTTTAATGTGTGAGGGCTCAGGCTCCTCCTGGTCCAAACTGGACCTCCTCTCTTGCTGCACCAACAGCTGCTGGATGTCTGCAGNCTCCTCCTGGTCCAAACTGGACCTCCTCTCTTGCTGCACCAACAGCTGCTGGATGTCTGCAGAGAATATAGGAATACACATTATGGAAAATATGGTCTAAGTTTTGCCCAAGCCTGTAAAGGTGTTAATAGATGTTGAATAGCTTTTTTTCTGTCATTAAATGAAATTGTCATTTAAAAACTGTATTTTGTGTTTACTCAGGCTGTTCTGTTTTATATTAAATTTTGCTTGAAGATCTGAGACAATTAAGTGTCTCAGATCTTAGAAGAAATCAGAAAGTGGGCAAATACTTTTTCACAGCACTGTATATACACTCATGCACAAAAGAAACGCAACATTGTGCACATAATGGTGCATCAAGGTTGATTGATGCTTATTGTTAATTCTACGTCAGATCTACTGTACTTTCTATAAATGTTTTTAACACAGGGGTGTTATATTTTGGTCAATAATCCCTTTTATAGTGCTCACCTTCCACACAACACAACAAATGACAATGGGTGTGATGGGTTTAAAGGATGGGCAGGGTGGGAATAAATATTGCTCAGGATAAATGATTTGTGTCATTCAAAACTGAAACTTCAAAACTTCTGTCAGTTTTATATAGCTTCTTCAAATACACCGACCAAGGCCAGATTCACATGACAAGCGTTGAGCGTTGTGCTGACCTGGACGTTCCATTATTGTGTATTGGGAGCTGAGTGGTGACTCTTTATGTCGCGTCATGCCACCTTGAGCGCCGCGTGACACTCAGATTCTCCGTTTTGACATGGCATTCAATGTTCATTTAAATGAACTTTAACCTTTCCAATGCGCAACCAATCAGAGCGCTGCTGTATGTCACATAACCAGAAGCGCCACAACAATGGAGGAGAAGCTTATAATCTGTAGAGTACACCACACAACTTTAAAATTGTATCATGATCTGGTAAAAAAAAACAAAAAAAAAGGTGCTTGCTTGCAGTCAGACACGGACATCAGGTTTGGAAATTGTTAATATAATCTGTTATTGTTAATATAGTCTATTGTCTGAAATGTGAGATTTCATGCACCCACATTTGTCGTTTATTCTTCTCCTAATAAGAAGAGCATTTTTGTTTTTTGCAATGTCCATGCCACTACCCGAGTCGAAACCGAAATCCGCTTTTAACCAAAATGCTCAAAGATCACATCTAAGCTACATCCTGTCTTTACAGTCCATGGTAACCGTTAAATTGTCATTAGTAAAGAGCACTTCCTGTCAGTGCAAGGTTGAGCAGCGCTGCTCAGACTCTGCTCATGTGTAAGCAGAACGCTGAACAACCAGGTCAGCAGCAATGCTCAACGCTTGTCATGTGAATCCGGCCTAAGTAATCCTAAGATCATAACTGATCTGCATAGATTTGTAACCCACTGGAACCGAGCTTCCAGTCACCTTACAATATTTTAAAATGTATTTCTTTTATATTTACATTTTTAACATTGTTTTTTTTTTAAATTTGAAATTATTCAAAATTCAGTTTAGTTTTAGATCATTATACAGTTGAAATACTGCCTTCTATTGCCCTTTGTGGTCCAGACAGTCCCCGGGTTACAAACGTCACCATGACCTATGACAGAACCCTTTCTGAAACCCCCCAGAAGGTATTACTTCCATACCTGCTAACACTTCGCTGGATTGGATCTGACTCCATGAACATGAAATTCTCTTCCTTGTGGAAGATGGCGAGCCACCCAACTGGACCATTTGCACTTTGATGACTTTACATCCTGCACCATACCGGGCAGTGTGACAGGACAACTTACGACTGACATTGACACAGATTTGAAACAGATTTTTTAGATTTGAAACATTGTAATATTGAGCTATAAAGTCAAATTTAAGAGTGCACCCAAAAGCAAGAAAACACTGCAAAAATTAATCTTATGATTTTATTTTCTTTTTTATTACCGGCTCTCTGTGTATTTATTTATTCTTTATATATGAATTAATAACCTGTGCAAATTTCAATACAATCATTTTTTAAAATTTCTTTAAATTGGTGTTTTGACTCTTTTCAGTGTTCCATTTAGTTTTCAGAGTTTAACGGACCTAGCGTGATAAAAACACAGAAAGTGTACAAACCTGCTCTGTGTAACCGAACTCCAGGGATGAAAGCAGCGTTCAGTAGTTTGACTTGCTGGCTCTCTTCTTGTGAACGCTGAAATTCCTCCTGGTACTCTGCAAATGTTCTTTCACACAGTCCAAGTATTTCTTCAACAGCTGCATTTAATCGCTGATTCACCAGCTCTCTCAGTATTTGCAATTTATACATTTCGACACCGCCGAAACTTTTTCCTCAAACAGACTCAGTCAAAAACTCTATCGGAATCTACTATCACTCTATTCTGTACACTCCCGCGCCATGTTGTTTCCGCTACTAGCTAGCAAGCTAAGCTAACTTCAGTAGCCTATTATGGAGAGAGGATTTATTGAGTTAATACTCAGCAGCGCCGTCCAATTATAAAGATGTCTCCTTACCAAACGTTTCTTTTCTCGTGAATTTAGAGAAGAACTGAACGCAAACGGGAGTAATATTCACCGAATTTCCGACAAAAGTGAAGTGACAAAACTCAACCTTGACAGGTAGACTGTATTAAGTTAACAGTATTTTTTGTTTAATTTTTTAATGTTACTTTGACTGTGACAATTAAATTTTATTGCCCCCCATCCCTGTTCTACTGTATTCTCTCTCTCTCTTTGAATACTGTAGAACCACCATCCTCCTCTCCCTCCTCCCTCCCATTGTTTTTGCCATCTTAGTTTCAGTAGAGCTGTTTAATTAAACTTTTCATTTCAGTTTTGTTCTATTTTTTTATCAATACTGTATCTATATTATTCTTTCCTGTACCTTATTTTACATCTTATCTATTAATTCATTTCCTTTTAAACCTGCATGTGCTGCACCCACAAAAATGCCACACTCAGTTCCATCATCTGAACTCTGTACTGTGTTTGTTGTATATCTATCAATATGTCACTTCTACTTTCAGTACAGTTTTTTAAAGTTGTTAATGAAGAGCTAGTCTGAACAGATAATAACTCTCAGTGCTCTTGTTTCTTCAACCCACTGTAATGCCAGTAAGATTGCTATTATTTCTCCTGTATATACTAATAAAGTCTAGATAGGGATATAGCTATAATGATGGGTAGGAATGGAGTTTTCAGTTCCAAAATATAAGTCCTTACTCATTACTGAAATGACCAGTTTTCCCTTCACAAAAAAAAAAGAAAAAAAAACAAAACAAAACAGAAAGCATAAGCATATAGGACAAAGACAACAAATTTTATTATCATAATAATTACCCACAGATGTTTTCACATTTTAAAAATAGAAAAGTTTGCCTTTAAAAGCAAAATATCTCCTCATTTTTTTCTCAACTTATTTTCCAACCCCTGTGACAGACAACTCAAAGCTGCATGTAGTGAATTTCAGTGATAAATCATTACATCCTTATTAAAGTCATTTAAATTTTCTAGTGTTAGAAAAAATGTGGAAAGGAGTTATTGCTGAAATAAAGGATCAGATATAGATAAAATATCCATATATGATGGACGAGATGGAGGAGTATTACGACCTTGCCAGTAGAGAAATTCACTGTAAGCCCTGATAAGTTCATTATTTAAAAAAAAAAAAAAGCAGGGTAACTAGTTGCCCTAAAAAAAGTTAAGTTATGCATTGTTGAACAAACAAAAAAGTATATGTTCAATGAACCTAGGATTCTCAATAGAAAAGCCTCAAATGTTTAGGTACAATGAACTAATTTCTTTGAGTTAAAATAAAACCTGGGGTTACAGTGCAGAGGAGAACATGTGAACTCCACACAGGTACAGGTCGGCCTCCAAGGACTTTCTTGCTGTGAGGCAACAGAGCTAACCACTGAGCCACCATCCACTCCACTTAATCACCAAGATTCTATTTTAGGCAACAAGTTTATGCTTTGCTAATAGCAATGGGCAAAACTTACTTCAGCTGATTCAACTCAAAAACTCTAACTGAATAAAAAATATCCAAAAAGTACAACTAACTCAAAATCATTTNTGATTCAACTCAAAAACTCTAACTGAATAAAAAATATCCAAAAAGTACAACTAACTCAAAATCATTTGGTCACATATGGAATATGTTGGATACAATTAACTAATTTCTTTGAAGTAATTTCTTAATTTCTAATTTCTTTCTTTCTTTCCTTTAGTTTCTTTCTAGGATTACAGTGTTGTTGTTGTTTGATGTTGTTGCCAAACTGAAACCAATGGTGGGTCTGGAAGGTAGGAAAAATTTTTAAAATTCACCATTCTAGTGGTATGCTTTGGGAAATGATTGTCAATAAAGTTACACATGAAAATTGAATATATTAGGCTCAAACATGCAAAATGGATGGTATGGTCCTTTAAAGTCAAAAGAAAGGTGACGGTGATGTAATCTCAATAAAATTAAGTAAAACTTGGCTCTTATTACAAATTTCCCTAGTAATGGAGAATCCAAGAAGTATAAAAGTGTTTATGGGGTGTGTGTGTGTGTGTGTGTGGGGGNGGGGGGGGGGGGGTTAGTTTACATTGACCTCTTTATGATGGTAACCTCTGTCATGTTATTGAGGTATGCTTGTAGATTAGATTGTTTCGGCGGACACTTTGAGCTGTCAGAACTTTGAGTTGTAAAAGTTCTGAAATTTACCATTGAAGTAGAATTTTTGGAAAGTAGCTGTCAGTAACGTGTATGCGGGTTGTATATACTGGGCTCAATCGCCGGTAAGGTCCTTTAAGACGGAGTGTTTTTCTCCTCACGTGGGCGTGTCCCTGAAGAATGATACCTGATGCAAACGTCTTTCTCTCCATGTAGGCGTGTCTTTCTTCTTCCCTGGGTGTGTCTTTGTTGTTGTGGGCGTGTCTGACTTGATGTGGGTGTGTCTGTTTTATTAATAGCTGACAAAGGGATATTTTGTAATATCTTGTTGAAAGATTTATTATACTTATTAGAAGGTGTGACAGACCGTTAAAAAGGCAGTTTATGATACAATTATAAATATCTATAGGCTAAATGAAAACCTAATTCAGTTTGCTCAGCTTGTAGTAATTTTAGGAGATATTAGCATGATGCTAAACGTTTGACAATTTTTTGCGTTGATTTTACTTGTTGAGCCTATTTTTTTAAATTGTACTTTTATGATCCCACATGTGTTATAGATGCATAGACAAATTCTCATATCAAGGTTTATTGTCTTGGGTGCAAAAGGACCTTTTGTATTTGCAAATAAAACTCTTTTACGCCTCACACATGCCTTATTTATCAATCAAGTTTATATAGGGGCAAATTAAGGCTGTTAGAGTATTGTATAATTAATAGAAAATGCAATTCCCAGGATTAAAAATGGCATTATTGAAACTCACAAGCTGATTCAGTGCACAGACTTGTCCTCCCTAGGATCAGGCTCACACACTGTGGCGTGTTTTCGTGGGCCGTGGACTTTGCAGCAGCAGTGATGCTCAGATCAAACTGCTGACTCCTCTCCATGCTCCCCTTAGAAAAAAACTTGCGTCTCTGCTGAGTCACATATTGTACCTCACAATAATGACATCAACAGCCTGGGCCGCCTAGTTTGAACCTATCTGCTTTTACACTTTTTACACGGATAGTTGTGCGATGATTTGTATGTCCTTGTCCGAATCTTGATTGTGATTTTAGGCTTTTAGCGGTAAGGAGCAGCGGCAGCCTGTCCGCGGACGCTGCGGGATCTGCCCTACATCTATGATGATCGCTGCGGCGTTTTTGGTGCTGTTGAGGCCGTACAGTATTCAATGTGTGCTGCTACTGTTGTTGCTTTTGCTTGGGACGATTGCGACGATTCTGTTTTTCTGCTGCTGGCATCGCAGGCTTCGCAATGGGAAGCATCCAATAAAATCCGTGCTCTCCGGACGCAAGAGCCGCGGTGAGTAAGCGCAAAGCAGCCGCATCTGACAGCTCCGAGTCAGGCATCATCCTGTCTGTTATCTGTTATCCGCTCCAAGCTGCAAAGTCAGAGTCCATTACAGCAGCAGGAGAGAAAACAGCAGATTTTGACTGGTGATGCTGCTGCAATGAGCTAATCCGATGTCTATCTTACATGCACAGTATTTGAAATTCATGTCATTAGATCTTTAAATGTTATGGCTAAAATTTCCGACGTCACGTTTGTTGGTTAATGTTTGATCCCTGTATGTTAATGTTTATCATTTTATCTGTCCTATAGTTGGCCTCCGAACGCATCATTTTCGATCAGAGGTAGGATGAACTTTTAATTGATTTTACCCTGTGTGTGTATGTTTTTTTTTTTTTTTAAGTTCCAAAGCTGGAATAAATTGCAAGATAAATGTTTGAAAGGTTTATGTGGACTATAATGTTAGTTGTAAATAAAATCGGACAAAGTTTTTACCAATAGCTTGTTTTTCGACTTTTATGGAAGATTGTGTGGCTATCTGACCAAGAGCTGCGCATTGCGCATGTGCCTTCAATAAGTAATGTGAATGATTCTGCAATTTCATTGTTTAAAGATGTTTGAAACATTTATGGTATATGCTGGTGAAATGCATACGTTAAAAGTTAGTATTTGAGCCAACGAAAATCCACATGAATTTATGGCAGGTAGGCCTTATTGTCATCATGTTTGGTGCCAAAATGCGTCAAACTCAGTTTCAGTTTCTCCGCTTCCGCTTTAAATTTGCCTTCAAAGTAAAACTGCAATTGCAAAACCTTCTGTAAGTAATTATCTAGCCGTAAAAATCATGAAAACAATAAAACTACTAACACAATTTTCTAAATTGAAACTGACAGTTAGATATGTATATTATGGGGTCTGGTTAACAGTGTTTCATTAACTGGGATACTTGGTATGGTTTTGCAAATCCTTTGATTAACTGCAGACCAATTATGATTCCACATCCCTTTTGGGTTTTATAATTCTGCATACTTTGCTGAATCTTTAGAGGACAAAATTTGTCATTTTGTTTGCCCTTGCTCAGATTCAGCTTTAAGCTGAACCTGAACCTGTGAGGGACACTGAATCCCCACAGCCCCACTCGCTGTCACTCGATATCTTGTTCATAGCCAATATTGAGGTGGCAAGGAGCCATCTGAGAACATAATCATGCTGTTCATAGCTGACAAAAATGGTCCTGTGACCTATTTTGGTCATGTGACTCCAGCTGAACAATATATAGCTCTTTAAGACAAAACTGACAGTGTCTACAGAGAGATCATTGTTCAAAATCTCTCACTTTGTTTTTCTAACATTCATGTAGGACCTCCCTTAGCTCAACATGCGATTTGTTAAAGAAGTGTGACTGTCATCAGACTCTGCCGCCAATCACGCAGCACTTGCAGCATCTTTGTCATAAGGAAGCTTTCAATTTCTCTTGCAGAGTCCGCTGAAAGCCAAACCTGCTGCCAGCTTGATATTTTCTAACATTTCACAGGGCTTCAGGCACAGCCCACGCCACATCAGAAGGAGTGCGCATGCTCGAGTGACAGAGGAAAAGCCTGGTCTGGTTGAACTTCCTGAGAGTGATCCCGATTCATCATCTACTCTGAGGAAACGCAGAATCAAGAAGAGAGTCCTGCCAGAATTTTACCAGTCTGTACAAGTTACCCCGACACGCAAACCTGTAGGTATTCCCCTTAACTCTATTCATGACTAACAGTGATTGATCAGCTTATCCCACAGGGACCTCCCAGCACCTTTGGACCTGGTAAGGTTTCAGTGAAAGGCAGATGTTTGCTTCTTCAAGGCTTTAACACACATTGTCTTTAAAGGTCCTGTGAAATGATAAATGCTCTTGTGTCCCTGCATGTATGTTTAGTTATCCATCGTAATATGACAAATGTAGGTCAAAAATAATCACAGCTATAAACAAACATATGACCTTCAGGTTTTGTACAGAAGAAAAATGTCATTTCAAAGCCATTTTATAGGACCTTTAATCACAAATCTTAAAGATCCTAAAGATACAGGAAAACCATTTCATAGTGTGATGTACATTTTGATCTAATAAAATACCATGTGACATTACTTTGGCACATAATTCTTTGGAAAGTCCTGCAGTCATGACTTAATGTAATTCATTAGGCTGTACATCACTCTCATTTTATTTAGTAATTGAGGGAAGACACAAACATCTGCTGTTACAACAAACTAAATAACAATGTGCTCACCATCCTTCCATACATTATCTGTTTTTTCAGACAGCGCATTGCAAAAGGCAAGACAAGGAGACAAAGTAACAAGTCGATAAATGTATTGATCCATGTTTTCATAGGCTATAGGTTATCAGAGTCAGGAGAACAATGGACTTAAGAAACACAGGGATGAAGAAACACAGAGCCTAAGACTTGAAAAACGTACTTAAGGGAACTTTTATGCACCACTGCTCTGACCTGCAAATAAGAAGATACCACAGTGATCAAATCACTAAGAAGGTTCTGAATGATACATACATCAATATCATGTCTGTATTACACAGAGAATATAAAAAATAAAATCTCCCCACACACTATTTAGTATGAAGAATGCTGTGGAAGTGAAAATATCAGCACATAAAGCTATGCACCATGTTCAAAGTCCACTTTTGTACAAGACATGACAATAATTGTATATATTCCAAAAGATTTATTGATCTCTGTGGAGTTGTTGCAACTTCCTGTCTCCAGATAAGAGACACATGTTTTGTCCTTTTGCTTATTGCCATATTCAGCACACAATGTAACAACTTGAGCAGAGTAACAGCTCCGGAAATTTCCAGTACCTTTTGCTCAAATATTTTTTTAAAATCTAGAAGTAGTTCTAGGTAAAACAAAATTCTGTTTTTGAAAGTAAAAATTACTGAAAGATGAAATCATTGACTCACTGACCATTTAATGTTTCAGATTTAACAGATAACAGCTTTTATGTTAAAATGCTTAATTTGAGAGTGAGAAAAATACAGACAATATTATAACAATGCAAATGGAACAGTGTGGGGGGTGGGNGGGGTGGGTGGGCATGACTGTGCATTTTAAAATAATAATAATAATAATAATAATTGCTTGTGTAGCCTGCACCACAGTGTGCTAAATTAATATTCCTGTACGATATGCCTTTCTGGTTTTTGTGTGTTTTAATTGATTCTGTCTTTATGTCATAGCATGCTAATCTATCTATCTATCTATCTATCTATCTATCTATCTATCTATCTATCTTAGAATAAATATATAGATATATANATCTATCTATCTATCTATCTATCTATCTATCTATCTATCTATCTTAGAATAAATATATAGATATATACAGTATATAGATACAGATATGTAACTAGCCATCTATATATAGATGTATATACCACTAAAAGTAGTTGGTCAGCACAGAACAGAAAATCAGCACTTGAGGTCATGAATCTGATCATGAAATGAAAACTGCTCACCAGGTTTACGCATCTTCGTCTTCATCTCACTTTCATTTTACAAAACCTGCACATTGAAACTTTTTTTCTGTCTGGGTTTGATAGAAAAACAACTTTACAACTTTACTTTATGTGGAATTACAATTTCAGTTTTTGCATGCATTTCTAAATATTTATGTTTAAAATGTTTTAAATAATTTACTAAGTAAGCGTGGCTGAATATGTGTGTCAGCTTTAAGATCGTATAATGTAATGTTTAGAGGTAATAATTTGTGAAAAAAAGAGTACTGAAGAATTTTTACATGCCCCTACTGACAGGATGAACCTTTTATTAAGTGATGGTTAAGGGCCCTGAAACAGTTTAGTGATCTGAGCATGAACTTCTCTTAAGATAATATAAGATAAGATAAGATAAGATAAGATAAGATAAGATAAGATAAGATAAGATAAGACAAGAGTAACCTTTATTTAACCTGAGGGAAATTATTGTGCCAAGGTTGCTCAGTAGTACAAGTTACATAAGGTGCAATAAAAACAATAAANGGGAAATTATTGTGCCAAGGTTGCTCAGTAGTACAAGTTACATAAGGTGCAATAAAAACAATAAAGCGAAGTACTGCAAATGCAAAAATTACAAATTAAACTTACAAAAAATCATATACTATACTAAAACTAAAGTATATACAATATATACAAATACAAATACACAGATACACAAAGATGAGGTAAGATAAGGTGAGTAGTACAATGTACAATGTCTAAATTATTGCACATAGCGTAAGTAAATTATTGCACATTACAGATAAGTACACAGTATAATGAAGACATGATAACATATGATAAAAAAAATATGAATGAAATGGAAGGAAAAAAGGAAGGAAGGAAGGAAGGAAGGAAGGAAATGAGTGACAGCCGTATGTATGCATGACAGACCACGTCAGAGTGCAATGGACTCCTTCCTGCAGAAGGGGGAGTTCTTTTACAGTTTGATGGCCACAGGGAGGAAGGATCTCCTGTGGCATTGAGTGGAGCACCTTGGTGGTATCAGTCTGCTGCTGAAGGTGCTCTGATGACTGTTCACGATGCTGTGCAGCTGGTGAGAGGGATTGTCCATGATGCTTAGAAGTTTGTGTAGCATCCTCCTCTCAGACACAGCCACCAGGGAGTCCAGCTCCACTCCTAGAACTGAGCCAGCCTTCCTGATGAGCTTGTTGAGCCTGTTAGCATCTGCTGCACTCATGCTGTTACCCCAGCACACAACTGCATACATAGAAGACTGCACCGGCAACCGCTGAGTGACAGAACATCTGCAGCATCTTATTGCAGATGTTAAATGACCGGAGTCTCCTCAAGAAGTACACTCAACTCTGGCCGTTTTTATATACAGCCTGGTCCTGGTCTAGTCCAGTCTGCTGTCAAGGTGGACTTCCAGGTATTTATAGTCCTGGACCCACTGCCACCACATCCATTCCCCTGATGGTAACAGGGGTTTGGGGTGACTTCTGTTTCCTGAAGTTCACCACTCTTTTGTCTTGGAGATGTTGACCTGCAGATGATTTAGCTCGCACCACCTTACAAAGTTGATCACTACACCTCTATACGCATCCTCTTGACTGTTGATACATCCAACTAAAGCAGAGTCATCAGACAACTTCTGCAGGTGACAGGAGTCTGAGCTGTGGTTGAAGTCAGAGGTGTAGAGTGTGAACAGGAAAAGAGATAAAACAGTCCCCCATGGTGCCCCTGTGCTGCTCACCACAGTATTAGATATGCAGTTCTGCTGCCTCACATACTGGTCTAGCAGTCAGACAGTCAATAATCCAGGACACCAGAGGAGTATCCACCATCATCCTCATCAGCTTACTCCTCAGCAAGACAGGTTTGATGGTGTTAAAAGCAACGGAGAAGTCAAAAAACATGCTTCTCACACTGAATCACAGGATGTTTTTTCCTTTTAACGAAAATCATGAATTAGAAAGATAACATAACAATATAACATTTGCACATGCAGCTATATTTTTATACTGAGTTTCCATCCTGATGAAAACTGAAGAAGTTGGAGAAACATTTTCATAAATATTCACAAATCTGCACTGAAACCCTACAGTCATGTTGTTCTGTTTTACACTGCATTTCTGCTAAAAATGCTGTGTTTCCTTAAGCAAATGAAGTCTCACGATATGAACGCCCGCCCTCTGCCCCCCACCCTTCTCCATGACGTAACACATTGTAACCTGCATTTGTTCAGTTGCTCAACTTCAGGTGTGTCCGGGTGCAACAGGAAACTGCCACAGAAAGTCATTCATTCATAATTTTCTCTGTCGGCTAATATGTTGTTACCTCCACCAGGCGGTCACATCTTCAGTTATGAACGCTGGTGAAGAGTTAAAGGACCATACCGTCCATTTTGCATGTTTGAGCCTAATATATTCAATTTTCATATGTAACGTTACTGACAATCATTTCCCNTTGCATGTTTGAGCCTAATATATTCAATTTTCATATGTAACGTTACTGACAATCATTTCCCAAAACGTACTACTAGAATGGTGAATTAATTTTTTTTTCCCTACCTTCCAGACCAACATTGGTTTCAGTTCATTCTGGTATGCTATTAAAATCAACTTGTTAATAGCCTACTTGAAATGTTCTTGGGATAGGTAATCCATCATCGTGAACAACATGTATATTCAGGTTTTTTTTTNTTCAGGTTTTTTTTTTTTTTTTCGAAGTTTCATAATATTTTTAAGCTAAAAAGCGCAGAGTGAATACATGTATGCCTCCACCAGGGAATATAGTCCCAAAAGAAGAACCTGCCTTTACTGAAAAATTTAAACACCGTCTTCATAAGGCTGAGTAAGTAGCAGGCGAAATATCAGTTTTTAAGGTAGGTGCATTGCTTGAATATTTGATTATTAAAGATTAAGAGCTTTACAAAATACCAGGAAAGCTGAAATATGGTTTTATCCTTTGGGAAATGATTGTCAGTTACCTTATGTGTATGAAAATTGAATATACTGCAGTATATTCAATTTTCATATATCCATATATCCATTTTCATATATCCATTCCATACATCTATTTTCATAATTTTCATATATCCATTTTGCTTGTTTGAGCCTAATACATGTATTAGGCTCAAACAAGCAAAATGGATGGTATGGTTCTTTAATTTTTGCATGTTGGTTTATTTTATGAATAGCTTCCTGACATGTAAATAAGGAAATATCACAGTAAAACCTCTTTCAAGGCAAACGCCAAAGTATGTCGGTAACAGGCGTTTGCGTGGTTGCGCCTAGATATTTGCGCATAGCGATGTGGTAAATCGTGCTCTACGGTTTATGATTCTGGCCCAGTGTTCGCTGTGATGGATTAAGTATCTGAAGCGTGTTTCAAGTCTCTACAAGTTGATTTTAATAGTGTACTGGAGTGATCTGAAACCAATGTCTGGAAGGTAGGAAAAACAACCTAAAAATGTGCTGTTCCAGTAGTATGTTTTGGGGAAAAGTAACAGCGGTTTGTATTCATTGGGCTCAAACATGCACGATCACCGGTATATTCCTTTAACGTGGCAGACTGTGGTGTTACTATTCGTAGCCACGCAGCCAGCTCATTGAAGCAGGGATGGCGCTGTAACCCCACCGTCGCTCAGGGATCCGCTGTTGTTGGTTACCGGCTGTGACGCTGGGCCACATGCAGCCCATTCTCCCATCACAGCCCAGCTCCGCCTCGCCTGCACCGTGCATCATTCCTTCGTCCCTCCGGAGTTCTGACATCACCTCCCACCCTCAGGGACAGCTCGTGGTCTTGTGGCACCCTGAGAAGGGCGTGGCGCTCTTTTTAATTGGCACGGAAGTGTGACTGCGCTGTGCACGCTAATAATGCAAAAATAGGATTGTTTTTCCTGCTGACAGGTCCCCAAACAGCGGTAAGTCTTCTTGTTGACCTGGCGGGGGAGCCAGATACTATTGATTTCACGTTGGCTTTTTGTGCCCAATCTCTTATTGTTGTTATCACGGATCATTGTGAGCTGGTGCCTCAGGTTACGGAGCCTCCTCCTCACGCGTGTTCACATCACGCACCTTTGATCCGCGATGGTAAGGAATTTGTGATCCGTGCCTTTATTCGCCATCTGTAGAGCTATTGAGTGTTCTCATTCGAGTGTGTGCGAAATCAAAACAAGCATTGTTCTCTTTTTTTAAAATGTCCTTTCTTTGTCTCGCAGAGCTCCAGTTCAGGGAACCCTTCCCTGCGCTGCTCCATGTCTTCTTCAGCGGATTTCTCAGATGAGGATGATTACAGTGTTAAATCTGGATCGGCATCACCAGCACCGGGAGACACTTTACCCTGGAACCTCCCCAGACATGAACGGTCCAAGAGGAAAATCCAGGGAGGATCCGTGCTGGATCCAGCGGAGAGAGCCGTGCTCAGGATCGCAGGTGAGTGGGAATAATGACCCGATTACAATGTAACCAGGGAAAAAAAAGTCAGGTACATTAGACCTCTGGTAGCCTATATGACTTCATGGCGACTTGTTAGGCACTAATAGTTATACAGTGATTTTTTTTCAATCTCATATAATCTTATTGCGCTGGCAGCGTTTCTACAGGATAATATTTCCTATTGCTTATTCTTATTGGGCCTTACAGGACCTGTGCATTGAACGTAGCGAATAATTGCATTTTGTGAATTCTTCAGAAGTGAAACTATTGTATAAATCGGTACAGCCTACACCTGAGGACTAAGGTCTCTCTCTCTCTCTCTCTCTCTCGCTCTCTCTCTTTAATTTAAAGGTCTATTCAGTGATTTAAAACACACACACAGAGACACTAGACAGCTGCTTCACAAATCGGACCTGGAAGATCCAGACAGACTAAATAACAGGCCAAAACACACAACCACACAACACACACAACACACACACAACACACAACATTCCTGGCAAGACCGCTGCTGTGAAAGAAACGTTTTATATGAGTTAAGTAGTTTATAATGGCACTTTGGCAGTTCCTGGTCTTGTAAAATTCCCTTTGGAAATAGTTTTGTCATTTCAGGTGGCCTTTAATCGATAGCTGCGAAAAGTTAATAGTTTTCACTAAAACCATGCCACAAGAAATTTGTAAGAGCGTAAACGTAATTTCTTACAGTAGCAATACTTGCAGTCTATAAGCGTTCTTTGTGGACAAAGTTCAGCAATTTGTACAAACACACTAGAAGAGGAACATGTTACAAACCTAAAGACGCCTGGCAAGAAAAGGGAGTTTATTAGGCTATTACACACTGTAAAAAAAAAAAAAAAAAAAAAAAAAAAGCCGATATCAATCTGTGCACGTTGTTATTGCTTTCTTGCTTTCTGACGGTTTGTCCTAACTCATTGTTCAGTTGTAACATCATATTCTCTCCACTAATGCAATCAGGGCTGTGGGGTGATGTGTAATTCCACGTGTTTTCATTGCAGGTTGAAATAAGATCTTCAAGACACGTCAACGTGATAATATCACGTGATTTAAACCAATAATTCAAACTCGTCGATTTGATAAGGAAGCAGATATAATGATCTCACTCCGCTGGTAGTTGTTTTTTTTTCACTCTTATTTACGAAATGAAGCAGTTAAAGGCTAAATTCTGGTGTGCAGCATTTTTTTTTTTTTTTTTTTTACAGCATAGTCTGTCCGGCAGTCCTTCCTGTCAATCAAGCAAAGCCCGGAGAGGAAATTTCTCCTATTGGCTAGAACAAAGAGGAGGGCGGGACATAGGGGCGTTTCCTTTAGTGCAACAACAGCGCCGATCACTCATACACAAACACACACTAAACACACACACACGCACTCTGGCACACACACTGTCCCTGCCGCTGGTGAATGTCCAGTTTGTGGAGTCCGGGTCATGGCTCATTACACACCGCAGGCTTATATGCTTTCGGACGAAAAGGAATATCTTCAGGCGTATGAGGATGTTTTGGAAAAATACAAAGGTAGGACATGTGCTGATTGATTATTGTTTCGGCATTGGGCGGTGATTCCTCATCGCAGCTTGACAGTTCCACAAATGTCAGCCACCCGCCTCTGTCTCTGCAGACGGCCGGGTCTTAGTGTCTTTATCCCTGAAATGGAAAATTGGGAATATTTCAAGCATGACATCACGTTCAGTCTGTATATTAGTAACTAAGACAAATAAGACAAAGGCTTCAGTCTGAGGTTTATATTAACATGTTGTGTTGATCATTACAAATAAAGTATTTATTTATCTTCATAGATCTATCTATCTATCTATCTATCTATCTATCTATCTATCTATCTATCTATCTGATAGATAGGGTTAGGGTTAGGCTCAATTATAGGGTTATTCTTAAAATTTTGATATCCAAAGGGTGTAACATAGTTGTAAAGTCTTAAAGGACCATACTACCCATTTTGCATGTTTGAGCCTAATATATTCAATTTTCATACAGGTAATGTTGCTGACAATCATTTACTGGAATGGTGACTTAATTTTTTTCCCCTACCTTCTGAACTGCCATTGGTTTCAATTCTGGTACGCTATTAAAAACAACTTATTGACACTTGAAATGTTCTTGGGATAGGTAATCCATCATCATGAGCAACACATATATTCAGGTTTTTTCAAAGTTTCGTAATTTTAGTGTTTAAGCGCAATAAAAAGCATGTGAATGTATGAATGTCTCCACCGAAACACTGATTTTTAAGGTGGGTGTATTGCTTGAATATTTGATTTTGAAAGATTAAGAAATTTTGCAAAATATCAGGAAAACTGAAATACAGTTTTATCCTTTGGGAAATAATTGTCAGTAACCTTACGTATATGAAAATTGAATATATTAGGCTCAAACATACAAAATGGGTGTTGTGGTCCTTTAAAGGGACCACTGTTAGAGTAAATCTTACTTTCAGAGCATACATTAAATATTTGTATATTTTCGGGACCTTATATGAATCTTGAGATGAATAGAGCTTAATTGACCTATGTAAGGTCTGTTTGTGGTGTCTGGAAGACAGACAGGACTATGACATGCAGTATGAGGGATTAGCTCATTTGTCTGTTTCTGTCAGGTCTTAGACATGAATTAAAACATAAGCGGTTGTGTGCATGAAGACACAGTGGAGCTGGATTCAAACTGGCAGCAGTAGTTTGAAGTCTTGTATTTCCTCTTCATACAGGCAATAGGGGTAAAACATGAGAGAGGTAAATGAGCTACTTGTGTGCTATGGTGTTGTATGGATGTTCTCTCAGCCATCCAGCCTTGTGGGCAGCACCGCCAGCAGGTTTTACCGCTCTGACTGAACTCTAATGGGATCATATGATGCAGCATCATTTGCAATCAGGAGCTGCTGTCTTGAGGCAGAGCAGACAACAAGTTTACTTACTTTGTTGCCTCCACGTCGATAATTAACTTTTGTTCTGCAATCAATATTCATTTTGGGGAATATAGTGTTTTGTTGTTACGTGAATGATGAATCTTTCATTGAAGGGTAAGACATTTCTTTTAATTACAGATGATTTCTTGATGAATTTGAAAAATCAAAGGTGACTGACGCTTTATTATAGCTTCACATCACTGCTGTTTTTTTTAAATTTATAATCTCATTTAACAGATATTGTTGAGTGGAAATGATTGAATTTACTGATAGTGATCAGAGATGCAGCAAAGGAGTCATCATGGTTTATAACTGTTTGGATAATCATTACTGCCAGCAGAATTTGCTACAAAACTACTTGCTTCATCTTGATACATATTTTACTCCCCATGGCAGAAAAAAATGGTTGCAGCAAGATTTCTTCCATATTTGTTTTTGTCAGATCTTTTTCTGAGTTCTGGCTGTAGCCAGATTGTAAACACCATGAATCTGTAATATCTTTGCATAGGTAGAGACTGCTCGTATCAGGTGATGATGCTTTGCATATATTGAAATTTGCAGAAAGTCATGTATGAAATTATTCATTTGAGAGGAAAGCTTTAGAAAGTTGAATGATTTCTAGAAATTATTATCTATGGTAATGGTTGAAAACATGGTAATAAGAATGTAGGGCTTAGGAAATTATCTTTACATTCGTGATAAATATTTTTATCAGTTTTTATGTGAATTTGTGACATATTGCTCTATGGAAGAGTAGCGCCAGCAGTATTTTTGGGTTAGAAGCAGTGCAGAGAAATGCTCAAATCTGTATTCGTCATGTGACTTTAGTTCTTATTTACAGTGGATTTGCTCAATCCAAAGCCTAAAGCGTCTTTCCACGAGAGAAGCTTTACAGAGCATCACAGCATCAAAGAGACTTTCACAGCAAAAAGGTTCAAACCTAACACTTATACATTATTTTATTGTATTTAAAAGCCTTACCAGGGACAAGGACTGCAAATGAGCTTAAGCTAGATGTCTTATAATACATTGCATTTTCCACATTTGCCTGTGGCAATGTTGTATGTATTCATAATTGTTAAAATAAACAATTAAAAAAACCCACAAACAAGCTAAGGGCAAACTGGACAGCCATAGGACCTGTTCAAAAAAAAAAAAATAAAAAAAATAAACATAAAATATATATATATATATGTGTGTATGTATATATATACAGTAAGCAGGTTTACTGAGTTAAACTTATATATGTATTTTATATATATATATACACACACATATATACATAAATACACAAAAATAGATATGTGTATATACAGTATGTATATATATATATATATATCTTACTTACATAAGTTTTATATATAAATATATATATATATATAACTTATGTAAGTAAGACATAAGTAAGTTTATATATATATACACACACACACATACACACACATATATATACATATATACACAAAAATAGATGTGTATATACAGTATGTGTGTGTATATATATATAAATAAAAGTTATATAAGTAAGACATAAGTAAGATATAAGTAAGTTTATAAATCTATATATATATATATATATATATATATACACACACACACGTATATATATATATGTATATATATAAACTTACATATATAAGTTTAATTCTAACTCATTAAACCTGTTTCTTTAAAACAGACCACTTTATTCAACTGTAAAGTTAAAATTTTTCATTTGTATCATTTAAACATGTTATATTTAAACAAAGTTACTTTATGAACTTATTATTATGTAAAGTGATGTTTTAAGTTCGGTGTTGAGATGATGTTCATGTGGGTGAATGTCACCTGTTCCAGAGTCATGAATCATGCTAAAGAAAACATTAGACACTATGAAAAAAATGAAGATGGTGCAGTATGTGAGACATGACACATGTACCTGTTTACCCCCAGCAAAGTCTAACAATCAGAAATAAATACACAATTTATTGATAAAGAGAGGACATTTATTGTTTTGAATTGTGTTTTAAAGAAACACAAGTTCAGGATTTTTCTGCGACTCCGCATAACAAACACATTCAGCTGGGAGCGGGTTAGTTCCTATTATACCAAACAATGCCACACTAATTAGGTGTTAGAGTTAACACTTAATGGAGGAATTGCTTTCGGTCAGGGCTGAAATTAAATACAGGTTTTACAAAAGCCACCTTAGACACATAAAAACAGTAAATAGCGCTGGGTGGCTGAACAGGATGTTGGTATGCAAAGCCTGCTTGGTAGCCTGCCAGCAGCATTAGAGTTTTCCAGCAGTTGGTCATCCTCTGACATCATTTATTTAATGGATTAGATTGACATTTTGTGGTTCAGTCATCTCTTCTCATTCTTTTCTCTTCTCAAGATACTGGATAGGATGAACAGGACATTAGACTGGAGCTATTTTTCTAGATGTGAGCATAGATGAGCCGCTTAAATTACCTTTAGTGAAAGTCTTTTGCAGACACAAAAATCTAAAATCCAATTTTTATCTAAAATGGGAAAACAAAATTCTGGATGTGGTTGTGTTCTTTAGTGTGAATGAACTTATGACATTGTACACTTGGAGGCCGGCTGTACAGTATATGATGTGTGTGTGTGTGAGAATCACTAATCATCACTAAAGTCTTGCTTGAGCCCTCATCACAAGTAGAATTTTGGTAGATAGCAAAAGGAATTCCCCTGGATTATAAAACTTGCTGTTCATACCTGATAAACAGACGAGATAAGCCAGACAGCATTGTGTATTTTTTTTGCACAGTCACTGTCTTTGTCCATCCTCCTGGGCCGTGCCCAGCCCAACCCTCACGTCCACAGCCCACTCATCACATTCACGTCGCCTGTGGGCCGCACACACAGCGTGCTCCCTCTGTCTGCCTGTCTCCTCCTGTACAAAAGACACTTTGTTTCAATGGGCGTTGCATCCAGGTTCCAGAGATTTGTTCATGTCAACTGGGTGACAGTCAGAGGTTTTTTCTTAGGTTTTTCCTTCATGTTTAAAGTGGGAAGAGCAGATTAATAGTTAGTTACATTCACATTTACCTGATTCAGCCTCCCAAAAAACACAGGAGAGGCCTGCTAAATAAGCTGCTTCCAAACTGATCTTAGTTTTCCATATTTCAAAA
The DNA here is from genome assembly GCA_014773175.1 of Lucifuga dentata. NCBI lineage: Eukaryota > Metazoa > Chordata > Actinopteri > Ophidiiformes > Bythitidae > Lucifuga > Lucifuga dentata. Next base: position 65,954 of record VXCM01001764.1, read on the forward strand.
CACATTTGTCAAACCACGTGCCACGGAAGGCCGAATACCTGCAGGTTTTCACACCAACTGAAAACAACGATTCCTGATCAGTAGATGATCAGTCAGAGAAGAAGCGCTAATCAGTGACTTTTTTAATGGTTGGGCTAAATTAAAAAGCTGCAGCCTCTCTGATGGAACAGGTTTGACCCAATCAGAGCTGTAAAATATGTTACAAATACATACTCCTTTAAAAACGACTCCATTACGTACTCCCTTAAAAACACTACGGGAGAATGTGATTCGTTTATTTCGTCCTCTTTGAACTTTCATTGTAAGGCAGGATGTCACGAAGAAATTCCTGTCATAAGTCATAAAGAAATGGATCGGTGCGGTCAAATTTTTAAAAATTTTTGTACAACATTGCCAAATGGTGATCAAACTTAACACACAGATAATGTTTTGCCAAAATATCTTTCATAAGTTCCTTGTCTTTGTAGAAATTTGACATAAAGGAGCAAAAGTTACATCATTCATCAATGGCTTGAGTAATACTCTTCAGACAAATATAGGCTGAAAAGCCATGAGCGCAGTCCTCTGTGACCTTTTTATTTATTTTAAAGGGGCAAAGGCCATTTAAAACAAGGAAACTTGGACTGGATACCTCAGTTAATTTACCTATTATACTCCTGGGTAAAACAATTTCTTGCTTGAATTGAATTTATGTTTGTTTTTAATGATTCATACAAGGTAACAATCCAGATTTGATTGGACACTTATTTTTATGTGTTTGGCAGCTACTCACTGTGAAATTAAATCCCCAGTGGCTGTGGTTTAGTCATTTTCTGTACAGATATGATGTAGATGTGAAACATGAGGCTGTCACCTATTTCATAGATGATGTAATCTGAATCCTCAGTGATGATGTTGATGGTGTTATATGTTTTATTTTATTTTTTTTGATGATTAAGGGTGTGCGTTGTTATTTTATGTGGTTTGTTGTCGTAAATTGTGGGAGCATTGATTGCAAGACAAATTTCCATATATTAATTGACAAATAAAGTTAAGTTTCAGTTTCAGAGTGCTGATGGCTGTTTTAGATCCATGAAGTAGTTCCTAACTCGTAAAGGACAATACTGGCAATTTTGCATATTTGAGCACAGTGTATACAACCCACACACACATTATGTTAGTGACAACCATTTCCTAAAACATACTACTGGAGTGTTCATTCCAGTACTGTTAAAATCAACTTGAAACACACTTGAGATAAGTAATCCATCACAGCAAACAAGATGTCTATTAAGTTTTTTTTGTCAAAGTAACTTTAACCAGTCCGATGTGGATCTGCACAGAAAAAAATAAAAAAGTCTCTGCCAGGGAATATTGTCAGAGGAGAAGACGACTTTTAACTGAGAAATTAAAAAGCACGGTCCCCTTCTACATTCGGACCTACGTCTTAGGCGAAACATTAATTTTTAAGTTGGTTGTATCAGCTGAACATTTGGTTTGGAAAGATAAGGGGATTTGGCAAAATTAACAGAAAAACTAATACTGTTTTATGTTTTGGAAATTGGTTATCAGTAATGTAAAGTGTATGCGGGTGGTATTTATTGGGCTTACACATGAAAAATCACCGATGTAGTCTTTTAATGGGTCAACTTGGTCCTCAGGTTAAACTGTCTTAAAGCTTAATAACCCACCCCTCCACTCTGTGATGTTGGGAAATAAGAATGAAGAAAATAAATGTTTTAGAAGGAAAGACTGAAATCTTAAATACACAATATATCAGATATACTGTATCTAGTTTTACTAATTAATAGACTTCATTCAAAATGAGTCCATTAATCCAAATTAGTAGTCTCCTCACAAAGCTTTTTATTGTTCCATCAGTCTTCAGTTCGTGAATTTTGGCCTGTTTATGGCATGACCAGGGATGTGCTTTTGTGTAATCCCTTTGCTTTAGAATGCTGTAGGATATATACTTTCTGAATAATATTCTAGATACATATATTGTATTATTATTTTACATATTATTCTGTTTAGAGTTATGCAAAATCTGGCTTTAATGCAGTTCCGTGCGGTTGTATCTGTGGCTGTGTTTGTATTACATGTCTGAATGTTGTATTTATATCTTGTCATGGTGATGGGAAGTCCAGTGTGACTGAATCTCGTTCCTTGACTCTGCTTAGCTCTTCATGTATGACATCATCTTATTCTCTGGTCTCAGCCCTGACTCATGCTCCATTCCTCATCCATTCCAGCGGCACCGCCCTTCTCTCCCGAAAGAAGCAGATGCTGGGAAGCAGCAGGAAATAGATTTTCTGTATCCTCATGTGGCCAAGAAATGAACAGTTCCATCTGTTCCTGTGTTTACTTCACAACCTGAAAATGATTTCTAAAACCGCTGTTATACTTTTACATTTTCATAAGCATAAATTCTATAAAGAAAAATCCCAAGTCAAAAGGCTCCAAATCAACTTTGATTTTTGCTTGGATTTTAGTTACTCTTGGCCTGATCATTTCCCTTGTAAACTATGGATACTGAAATTAGCCACGATTAGCAATTGGTTGGTTCATGCTAAAAATGCAACTTTTCAGAATAATGCAACATATCTGCAATGTCTCGACCTATGATGATCTTGAAATATAATAATCTTACTCTTTATCTTTAAAATGGTGATTTATGAAATTAGTGTTTTGTGTATTTGCCACAGCAGTCATTGTTGTGGCATTTGTTTTGCAAATTTAAAAGCTTCACTAAACTGGTTACATTTTGAATAAGAGCTCTGTTACATAATTCAGAGAAAAGCAAAGCATTTATTTGTGTGGAAGTGTTCAGATTACGTGAGCAGGATTATCCACAAATTACTTGACAGTTTGGGGAAGAAATCAGATTTCTCCATACTCATTTTTCATGTGGAAGTTGCAGCTGTTGCACACATGGATCGAGAATGAACTATGCGATTTTGTGTCAAGTGTGTGTATGTTTGTAGCCTCTTCCTCTCCTTGATTTTGCCGAGTGCTTCAGTAATCAATGGCCAGCTTCTCTTTCATTTCTCACCGGAAGACAGCTTTATTTGTGGTGATATTGAACATTATAGCTAAACAACCTGAACCTTCATATTACAAACGATGATTGTCATCATGTAACAGTGCTGATATATCGGTAATTAAGAAATGCTTGATTGTGCTCCACTACAATGTAGTCAGAATTTTATGTAAAGTTTGCAGAGGTGGGTAGAGTAGCCAGAAACAGTACTCCAGTAAAAGTATTGTTACTTTATGATAATAGTGACTAAAGTATAAGTAAGAGTAGTCACCAAAATAATGACTTGGTGAGAGTAATAAAGTATCTATTAAAAAGATTACTTGAGTAGTANAGTATTGTTACTTTATGATAATAGTGACTAAAGTATAAGTAAGAGTAGTCACCAAAATAATGACTTAGAAAGTATCTATTAAAAAGATTATTTGAATAGTGTGTAACTTTGATCAAGCTTATTCTTTGGAATAATCAACAAGCTATAAAGTGCTTGTCTGAGGAAACAAAAAGCAAAGTAGCCATATGTAGCCTCTAATACAATCCAAATCATATCATATAAAGAAACAGTAGACAGTAATAAATCAAATATTTACCTTACAACAAATCATGACAATTCCAGCCTGGCCCCCCAAGACAGTTAGCTAGGTTAGCTTCATGAATTTACTCAGAATAGAATGGGAAAACTTCAGTTAGCATTAGCAGCAGCTACTTAGCAGCTGCAGCTAGCTAAGTAACTAACATTGCAGCTTAGCGCCACGTTTCCTCAAGTTCCATGTTGATTCTTAGAAGCTGAAATGCCACATTTTTAGCAAACAAAGATGTGATGCATTATGTAGCTGTTGGTAGACTGAAAAGAAAACAGCGTTTGAATGTATGGCCAGGGATGTGCCTCTTCTAAACCTCCTGCTTTTGATTCCGCCATGACTGTTCTGCTCTGGGTGAAACCATGGAAACGGAGGGTGGGGGTGTGGCTACTTCAGAGCTGAAACAGACAGTGTAGTGTCTGGCAATGAGAGAAAAACTGAATGTGACTGAATTCAAACGGTGAAATCAAAAGTAACACAAAGAGTGTGACCAAATATAATGGCGTAAAAGCTTTTTTTTCTTCATTAATATACTCAAGTATGAGTTAAAAGTATCCTGTATCCTGCAGTAAAACTACTCAGTAAGTACAATTTTGTGAAAAAAGTTACTAAACTAAATGTAACAGAGTAAATGGAATGCATTACTACACACCTCTGCCAGTTTCCACAAATAGCAGAATTTGTTATTTAACTTAATTTCTTTTATGAGGATATTCCCTGACTGACTGTCTGATGTGCTGCAGTCGAATTTAAGGCTGAGGAAAATATCGGAGAATGTTGTAAATTGTGTGCAGCAGGCTTAGTTCTTTTCTATGTACTCCGGCTACTTTTAGCACTCTGCAGAAAGAAGCTATAGCTGCATAATAATCTGTGACATCTTCTGCTTTTTCTTGTCTGATTGGTGCTGCTGCTTTAAGGCTGGAAACTGAATGAAAGGCTGACAGGAAATGCTGCTTTCAAAGTAACCTGTTTCCAATCACATATTTCTGCCGCCGCCCTGCCCTGAACAGAAAACTGACTGCCATATTCTCACTTACAAAGAATGACAGACATGCACACATTAGCGTCTCCCTCTCATCATCCCACTGGTGTTTTTTTTTTTTTTTTTTTTTTTTTTTGTGCTGAACATCCGCAGTCTCACGCTGACAACATGCTGCTTACTGAAAGGCGACACAGGAACGTAGCCATTTTGTGCTGACTCATCACTCACTGAGCCTCTGTTGTATTTGAAAACGTACCGTTAATGCCTTATAAACCCACAGTGTGAGTTCAGAAGAGGACAAACAGGTTGCTACAGGTTTTTGGTTGCAATAAACCATTTTACAAAAAAATTATATGATATGGTAAGATAACATAGGTTTTATAGGTTTATTTATTTATTTATTTTTAGTTTTATTTCCCCCCTCTTCTGTTTATTTTATATATCCAGAATTGTGTTGGCAGGAAGCCTTTGTGATCAGAAATGGAAGATGTTAAAGGACCATACCGGCCATTTTGCTTGCTTGAGCCTAATATATTCAATTTTCATGTAACGTTACTGACAATCATTTCCTAAAGTATAAAACCGTGTTTCAGCTTTCCTGCTATTTTGCAAAATCTCTTAATGTTTCAAAATCAAATATTCAAGCGACACACCCACCTTAAAAATTGATGTTTTGCCTGCTAATAGTTACGCAAAGTTATGAAGTCACGGCTGTTTAAATTTTTCGATAAACGCAGGTCTTCTTTTGGGACTATATTCCCCGGTGGAGACATACATTCACTCCACGCTTTTTTATTGCGCTTAAACACTAAAATTACGTAACTTCGAAAAAACCTGAATACACATCTTGTTGGTGATGATGGATTACCTATCCCAAGAACATTTCAAGTATCAACGAGGTGATTTTAACAGCATACCAGAATGAACTTAAACCAATGGCGGGCTGGAAGGTAGGAAAAATTTTTTATTTCACTGTTCCAGTAGCATACTTCAGGAAATGATTGTCAGTAACGTTATGTGTATGAAAATTGAATATACAGTAGGCTCAAACATGAAAAATGGCTGGTATGGTCCTTTAAGTTTGATTAAGTAAACAAAGACAAAAATCTGTGTTTCAAAATCTGTGCCACTGCTTTGCTGCACACCAACTCCTGCTTAAAACTAAAGCACACATGCCTTTGCTGATTGAGCTGGTTGTGACACAGGATATGTGTGGGATAAGAGCCGTTTAACAAGAATGTTTAGCATGTCCTTGTGACAGGCAAGAAGGCTGAGCGCCTTTCAGTTGAGTCTGTCACGTCTGTTTTGGTTTCCCACCCATGTGAGCTCAGGAGGATTTGACAGGCTGGATTCTGATGGCTGGGACTTTTTGACTTTGCTCTGTATGAGGATATTTTAGGCATCCTACATAAGCAGATACCAAAATAGCGTGCCCCCCCTTATTTTCCAAAAAAAAAAAATTAATCAACTGAAAGTGTGATATTTATCCATTTTCAACTCAGTTTTTGAAGTGTTTAAGGGGCTACGGACTTTCTTGCTTCTGGTCAACAATTAGTGTAACTTCTTGAATCTGTAGTTTTTAAGTGTACAGTATAAACACAATCCTGTGCATTATATCATAACAAATGAGATGGATAAATCAAAAGACTATATTACAGGCTCAAAAAGTACATGAAACACCCTTTAACACTTCGTGAGCATTTTCTTTGACCATCTTTGCTGTACTGTGTCCTCCTAATATTGGCATGCAGTCTTTATTTATCCTCTTGATCTTTCATTAAAAATGTTAACAAAACTACAACCTTTAATTATAGTAAAATAATTGAAAGGAAAAAGAAATTCATATCATGAAACAAATATGTTTGGAGACTTTCTGTCCCCAAAGACCCAACTAATACTTGCAGTTCTCCAGCTGTGATCCTTGGAGATTCTTTGCCCACTCGAGCCAATCACATCCTCTTCCAGGCTGATGGAGGAAAATATTTGTTTCATGATAAGAATTTCTTTTTTCCTTTCAATTATTCTACTTTAATTAAAGGTTATATTTTTGTTAATATTTTGAATGAAAGATCAAGAAGATAAACAGAAAGACTTTTTTTTCACAACCTATTTTGCTTTTATTTACCAAGGGTGCCAATACTAGTGGGGAGAATGAAGGACGTTACTGAAGTGGCACAGATTCTGATAGCTGGAGTTGCAGGGAAGGCATGGTTTGGGGTCGTAGCTATTTATAGCTGTGCACATGTGCTTCGCTGAAGTCTACAAATAAGTGGTGCAGGGTCTCTGTGGCTGCTCTCTTTCACACGGTGGTGGACTCTTGACCAGCTCCGCCTCTGCTCTGTGTAGACACGGAACACGCCGGCCACAAACCAGCGTGAAAATCATAGTTGAAAAATCATATTGAGCCGGTTATCACCATGTAAATTTACACTTCTTAAAGAGACTTTAATGACCGGATTTGTTTGTCTGAGCAGCGCTGGAGGTTCAAAGTGTCAAGAAATTCAAAGGAAACATGAGCAAGTCGAGCCATCAGACTTTGCATATAATCCTTCAAATATCAACTCATTAAAGTCAAAGGTCACAGGCTGTTGGTTAACATGTTTTTAAGCCATTCTCAGATTTATGGTGGATGTTCACAATATTTTAGTATCATCTGTCCATCTTATTTTAAAGTGACTAGTGTAGTGCCCGTTCAAAACGTGCGGCCGGAATTTATGGCGTGCATCGCTTTTCCCTTCATATCATACAAAGCTAGAACTTCATAAATTCTTCCAACTCCATTTCTCTTCAGTCTTAAACAACTAACTGTTGATCTGTAACTGTAGATAATATGATGTTAGCATAGTTGTGTTTTGTGGCTAACAACAGTAGCAGCTATCGTAGGTTTAGCTATCGTAGGTTTAGGAATGCTAGCTATCGTGGTTTGCTAACAATAGCATTATCTCCTGGTAGCATTGTTAGCTATTGTTAACTCCAGTACAACATAAAGTTGAGCTTCCAATATAGTGAAACATAACTACTTTTTACCTGCACAGTGCCGTCAAAACAACTTCAACTTCTCAAACGACTTCTGTACGTCCTCGTGAGCTACCTTTGTTTGCTAGAAATGGCAATTTTGGCAACCAGGATCAATACATTTCAAAGCCATTCAAAACTTCCAATTTGAAGCAGGTTCTACGACACTGTCTCGAAACATTAGTCATGTGACCACCATGTCAGCTTTCCAGCATTCTAGGGTTGCAGTTAAGGTTTCTGCCAGCAGACTGTTGTCAAAGAAATTAAAGGATCTCAAGGGTCTCTTGATTGCAGATCACACTCTTTATTTTCATGTATATGGGAAGTACTGATGTGGACAGTTCCATACAGCCTTCAGAGTCTGAACAGACAGAATAAGGTTTCTTATAATGAGTGTTGAGTGATGTCACGTTGATGTGATGTCATTCAGGATTGTGTATGAGTTGTCTACCAGATACCAGACATTCTGGGACCTCTAAGACATGGTGACCCTGTGGCCTAAGACCCCTTTGGTGAGAACACTGCATTTCCTTCTCATGACAATACAAGAATGAGTATGACATCAGTAAAATGAAGGACATGGATAGAAGGACCTACTGGACACATGAGGTTTCATAGATACTGTACATGAAGTTAGATACAGTACATTCACTTTAATTCTCACATTATGCACAATCAATGTTTTGAAACATTTTGAAACGTTTCGAAACGTGTGTTTCAGATATATTGAAACTGTTTTGAAGATTCAAAATTCCCATCCTTATTGTTTGCTGTACAGTCGGGTTGAGACTGTGGCACTGGACTGGAGCATATGCTGCATATTGGAACGTATCCTAACGTGCCCAGAGTGTATCCTGCCGCATGGACTACTTTTTACCTGCACAGCTCAATTCGAGAACCACTTATACAAAAAACTTTGCACACAACACTCACATCCTTGGATCCTGAGCATTATACCTGCCGAATTTCAACTTCATACAGTCCAGATTCTCGAGATATTGGTGCCACAGACAGACAGAGATTTCTGTCTTTATAGTTAGATAAGAAAAACCAAAAATATAATTCCCATTTTTCCTATAATTATAAATACCTAAAGCAGTATTAGTGCTTCAGTTCGCATTTGTCAAATTTAATTTGTTTCCTTTTTTTTTTTTTTTTTTTTNTTTTTTTTTTTTTTTTTTTACAAACACTAAACTGACTATAAGAGCTGCATAAAACATAACAAAGGGAAATAAATAACAATGCAGCCTTATCACACCTTTAGAATATTAACAGACTCAACAAGAAAATTAATGTTTACACTACAGCCGTCACGTTAATGTACCCCACTGTCCTTAATTGGTAACCACAAAGCAAAAGATTAAAATAAAACTCAAAATCCTTTAAAACGTGCAATCAAAATAAACACGCCTTCTTACCTCTTTAGTGGGTTTTAGATGAAATATTAAATTATTCTCAATATAATCAAAAATTTGTGTGCTGTGGCTATATTACCATTTTCCTTTTTCATCAAAATCTGCTAACAATTACATATTCCTTCAAAATAAGACTTCTGTTTTGACAGGAAGTACTGAAATAAAGGCAAAATGAAAGCTGGTAGGTGTGGTAAAATTTCTGTGGATTACCAGTAAATTATATTTTGATAAAGTCCGAATCTGGATTAAGTTGCATTTTAGTCCAGATCTGGATCATGGTCCACCTAGTGAGGATAGTGGTGTTCATGTTGTTAAGGAAGTGTCATCAGACACAAATATTGCTCATTCATTCAGTGTTGATTCTCTCCTCAGGAATTTGCTGTTGAACAAATAAATAGAATTACATTCTATGTCCAAAAAAGTCATAAGAAAAGCCATGTAAGATATTTTACTGCTCAGTTGGAGTCATTCCTATGTGCCCCAGCTCTATATAGCACAATAGAGCACATAATGGGTTACAGTTAGGATTAGGGCTAGTCTGTTAACACACACTTAATGTGTGTTAACAGAATATTGTACTGGGGAACATAGGACCCTGGAAACATAGATACGTTCCCCTCAGCCCTACCTGCAGGATTCAAAGTTGGAACTTAAATTCCACATTGTTTTATTTGGAGGTAATAAAGGCCAAAGTTTGAATACTGACATTCTGATGTTCATTTTTGATTTACAGGGTGATTGTTTTTGGTTTCTCTTTAAATGTACTGGGTAATTTATTGTGGCTTTCATTCTCTTATTTTATTTGATAATATCTAGGCCATAATAATGAAATGTATATATTCATATAATATATATTCAATTTTCATATATGTAAGGTTACTGACAATCATTTCCCAAAGGATAAAACCGTATTTCAGCTTTCCTGATATTTTGCAAAATCTCTTAATCTTTCAAAATCAAATATTCAACCAATACACCCACCTTAAAAATCACCTGCTAATAGTTAAGCAAAATTATGAAGTCATGATCATTTAAATTTTCCAATAAACACAGGTCTTCTTTTGGGACTGTATTCACCAGTGGAGACATACATTCACTCCATGTTTTTTATTATGCTTAAACACTAAAATTACAAAACTTTGAAAAAACCTGAATACATGTGTTGTTCATGATGATGGATTACCTATCCCAAGAATGTTTCAAGTATCAACAAGTTGACTTTAATAGTGTACCAGAATGAACTGAAACCAATGGTGGTCTGGAAGGTAGGAAAAACATTTTTAATTCACTGTTCCAGTAGTATGCTTTGGGAAATGATTGTCAGTAACGTTATGTGTATGAAAATTGAATATATTAGGCTCAAACATGCAAAATGGGTGGTATTGTCCTTTAACAGGCAAAGTGTGTTAATATCCAATAGAATAATCACAGAATTCAATGGACATGATTAGATTGAGAAAAAAGATAATGATGCAGGTTTGACATGATTTCTTTTGAACGGTAATGGCAGATATGTACCAACCTGTGTGATCTTTACTAATTTTAATGTTCTAAAAACAGTTGAGAGAATTCCAGATGTGGATCACAGTAAAAGCTTATATTTTATTCTCATAAGCTCCTCAAGAGGGCGCCCTAATATAATAGTAATTATAAACTTACCTTCATTTTTGGACAGTACAAGTAGACAGTCAGCATATTTTCAGTGCACATTGAAATCCATATTAAGTTCATGCTGTGAGTAATGTACATTCTAAACTTCTAATTAACTAATATTTGAAATAATTGTAACACATTAGCTCTGAGCTGACTGTTTCCATTAGCTCTGGTTGATCTTTTCAGTTTATCTTTTTCTCTGAGCTGGACTGTTTCCAGGAACACTTTCCAGCCAATCTATATTAATGACTTTCTCAGGAGAGATTCATGCATTATGTAGCAAAGAGCCTTAGATAGAGATATGGGCATTAAGTCTAAATGGGTATCCTGCTGCAGGCTGGTCTAGCATTACTTTTTTTTTCCTTTCAGGCACATGTGCACATCAGGAGTGACACAGCACTGCAGGGAAACGTCAGGGCTTTGAAAATGAAAACAGCATTTTCTTTATTTTTAGGCAAAGTCAGATGTCAGATACAATCGTTGTGATGTGTTAGTTTCTTTTCTTTTCTTGATGTTTCTGTCTTATTTGAAGCCTTGGTTTAAATGTGCAGAATATCATGGAAAAATAATCATTAGTCCAACCCAGTTTCCAATTCTCTGCAGCTTTAAGACATTTACTATTTTTAGATGAACTAAACGTGAAAATCCGCAGAGAGAAATGGTGCCTCTGTTATGATGGAAGTGGAAGTTTCAGGCTTTATGATAAAGAGCTTATAAAAATAAGACCACAACAATATTAAAAGTTGGATTTAAATAGCTAAAAAGAACTAACATGTCCCACTAAATTCTCTGATCAGCTTCTGTGAAAAGATTGCTGGGGCTTATTCGTATGTTTCATGTTGTAACATGATGTGTGTTGTTGCTTTTTCTTCTCCAGTATGTCTGCTGATGTGAATATTGTGGTGAATCTTGGCAGCAGCACAATAGAGGCGATGATTATCTGAACGCTTCGCAGCTTTGTGGTTGAACATGTTTGTATTGCTTGAGGGATTTTTTTAATAAAAATATTTCAGTGATCAAATGCTTCATGCAGTGATCAGACTTTATCTCATATCAATCCTAAAGTATAGCTGCTTAAGTAAAGTGGATCCTGTTGGAAAAAGTTGAAAGCTTCCTCAGAGACATGTTAACACGGAATTTTTTTCTCCTGTGGCTTTGCTGCTGCTGGATAAACACTGAACAGCAAGGAAAGTCAAAATACTGAGTAGCCATGGAAAACCTGACAGGACTAGTTTTGGATGCTTGGTGAGAAAGGGCTGACTTAGAGGCTGGTAGGCAAGAAGGCAGGCGAGAGAAGAGAGTCTGCTGCTGCTTCCTGTGACTGCAGCAGATTATCCACATGGCATCTGTCTGTCAAGACTACAGCGAGCACTGTGAACCTCTGGACAGCACTCAGGAGCTTGTAAGGAAGATGAAGCACCTGCTTAAGCCTGAGAGGGAGCTTAGGGCTCACCTCGTCTCTTTAATGTGCTGCATGGGTCAGTATTTCTACATTTTGTACTAGTTTGCTTTATTTCCATTCAGATTACTCTGTGCCTGCTACTTCAGCATTCAGCATGATTTACGAAAGGAAGGAGGTTATTTGTGTCGTGGTCAAAGTTCAGGAAAACCCTGATTGTCTTCAATGAGGTCACTGCTGTGATAAGCAGCAATCTAAACATGACCTAGCAGGTAGATGCTGTTTTTAATGCAGTTTAATGTACTTTTTCTAATGGGATTGTCAGTGAGTGTGCCTGGTTTTTGGTACCCGGTGAGGAAAAATGTCAGGCAGACTGGCAGATGTGGAATCATATGTTAATATCAATGTTATTGGCCTGAATTTTGCTCTGCTGTGTCACAGGATACATAAAATATAGTTATACAGATCTACAGGTTTTGTTTTTCTGTATTGTAATTTTTGTAGGAAAGACTCAATTGTGAGAAAAGTTTATTTTATCCATCCATTCATGCCCAGGTCTCATGCATGTCACTGGCTGCAGGCTGCATGGTTGCCATAGAGATGATAAACAGAAAACAGAAATTGGTCACAGTACACGTCTCTCTTCTCAGTCGCTGGGATTGTGGCATTCATGTGTTCTTTCTTTTCTGCTTGAAAAGACAAATACAAATAACAATGCAGTTTGTGGGTAGGTGCTGTGTGTGTGTGTGTGTGTGTGTGTGNGGGGGACCTTTATAAAACGAAGAAACAGTTTAGGCCATTGTAGTGAAAAAGAAAAAAAATCTGTGTATACTTAAGATAATATTTGGACTCATTTTAAATCAGACATGTTCACAGATTTTCATGTTCTTTTTTGATTTAAGGCCTGTTCTTTAATGGGCACAAAACAAATAGATCTACTTCTACTGTCTCTTTCTGCAGTGTCATCTCAGGTGCACGTCTCTTTAAGAACAGCCCTCATGGAATGTCCACTCTGTTCTGATTGGTCAGATTCGAAATGGTGGATGCTGGCTGGTTTGATTATCATTACTCAAAAAGTTCTGAATCAAATTTGACCAGACTTGGACATGGCCCACTGAAGAACACATTAAATTTTGGTGCGGATCCAGATTTAGGGGGGATCCAGGCATTTAAAATTTATTCTTAAAATTGGGACATATTTGTTGTATTTTGGAGAGAGTGATACCAGTCTCATTGGGAAAAAAAATACATCAAATGTTAGACCATCAGGTGTAATTTTCTCCAAATCCAGATGCAGTTTAAAAAAAATCACTGTTCCTTATCAAGCAGATAATAATCAAATAAAGCAGCTAAGTCATATTAGCATTGCCGCTGGCTTCTTCTCTTTAGAGCAGCATGGTGGCTCAATGGTTAGCTTGTTGTCTCACAGCTAGAAGGTTCCAGATAGGAAGCACATGTTCTCCTCGTGTGTGTTAGCATGGTTCTCTTCATGTGTGTTAGTGTGGTCCTCCTCCTGTATGATAACATGGTTCTCTTCATGTGGGTTAGGATGGCTTTCCTTATATGGGTTAGCATAGTTCTCATGTGGGTTTTCTTGGTTTTCCATGTGTGTTAGCATGGTTCCCATATATGTTAGCATGGTTCTTCTCATGTATATTAGCATGGTTCTCCTCATGTGGGTTAGCATGGTTCTCATATAGGTTTGTGTGGTTCTCCTCGTGTGTTAACATAGTTATCCTCGTGAATTAGCATGGTTCTCATGAGTTAGCATGGTTCTCCTCATATGGGTTAGCATGGTTCTCCTCATGTGTGTTAGCATTGTTCTCATGTGAGTTAGCATGGTTCTCTTCATGTGGGCTAGTGTGGTTCTCCTCATGTGGGTTAGCATGATCTCTCATCTGTGTTAGCTTGGTCCTCTTCATGTGGATTAGCATGATTCTCTTCATGTATGTTAGCATGGTCTCTCGTGTGTTAGCATGGTTCTCTTCATGTGGGTTAGTGTGGTTCTTGTACATGGTTCTCGTTTGGGTTAGCATGGTTCTTCTCATGTATATTAGCAGGGTTCTCCTCATGTGTTAGCATGGTTCTGTGTGTGTGTGTGTGTGTGTGTGTGTTCTACTTAGAGGGCACAGGGTTTTTGCACACTCATTCTTGTCCATTATGTCATATTTACAAAAAGCTTAAGGTAAAATCACAGTTGGCAAACAGTGTGTCTACAACAATGTGCATTTTAACAGAACAGGATTCAGATGCAGATTAAACGTCTCTTAAATATTTCTATGACTAAAATTAATTGTACAGATTGTGTAGAAGGCAGAGGTAGCTCCTGTATAATGCTGGATTTAACATGTTGATGACGTTCGGATGTTCTTTTTCTGCTTGCTGCTGCAGCTGCGATGACGAACCGGACGTTGTTTTATTCTTTGGGTCAAAGCTGGAATTCAGCAATTTATGGTGAATAAAATCACTAGACATGTTCTTTTCCTCTCTCTTCTTCAGATGAAAGAGACAGAGTGCAGAAAAAGACGTTTACAAAGTGGATAAATCAGCACCTGCTGAAGGTAAGAACCAGTGTGTCATACTTGTTTGTTAGTTCTGTTGTTACAGTATCTGTAATTTGGATTTCTGTATTTGGACATCTATATCTGTATTCTGTAATAGATTTGTTATCTAAATCACTGGATATTGGCTTTGCTACTTTTCACAAAGATCCAGCAAAACTTATAAAACAAACAATCATGTTGGCAATGATAACAATTACCGCTCTCCATGGTGGGTCTTAACATGCAAGCAATCCCCAACATATCATTAAAGATGGCTAAAAGTCATTGAGCGTGAAATGTGCTGATATAGGTCTGTGGAAACAGTCTGACTCAGGAATTACAATCACTTACTGTGATGTTTCATTTCACTGTGGAATTCACTTTGGTGGGCCAACAAGCACGAACATGTTAGATGTCATTCGTGTCTATAACTGAATCTTACCTGTATATATATATATATATATATATATATATATAATGTTTTATCTTATGTGTCAGGAATCAGTGGTATATTAACACTTTATCATGTTTAAACCTATGATATACGATTATTAAGTGTACAAGCCTTTAAAGTTACATTGACTTTTTTGGAGTCAAAGGTCACCTAACTTCACCCGTGACAAAAGATACTAAGATTATCTGTGTCTCAGGTAAACATTCTGGGCCAGATTCATGAAAAATCACACTAAGTACGCAGCATTACACTAAATGCAGGTTGTGATAATTGAAGCTCATTCATAAAGCTTCTCCTACTATAATCATTTCACTGGTATGACATTAAGGTAGGTTGTTATAAGGCGTGTCTCAGGTAAAAGCCAGTGAAGATCGACATGTTAATGAGCAGCTTCATATTTACGAGCCATGATTTATCCTGTTTCATCTGGTTTTAAGCATAAATTCTGCTGTAGAGCTCCACACTTTAAAAGATTGACACTAACATAACAGATAAACGCAGACATTAAGCTCTGTAGTGTGTGATTGCTGTGTGCCAGGGGGTAGGGTTAGCGTGTGGAAGGTGGTGGGTGGTGTGTATGTGTGTGAGTGTGTGTGTGTGAGAAAGATAGACGTACACACTGCAGCAGATGAGGTTATGAATAAGCTCAGATCCACAAGATCATGTGTGAGCTCGAATCAAAACTCACCTCTTAAAAACTGACTGATCAGCTGAGTGAGTTTATCTATCAAAGTTATTGATCAGTAACACATGTGAGGTAAATACAGTTTTAAACATTGCCCAGATTTCATACTGAAATGACTGAAATTTATGAAACACATCTTAATTTTTGTGTGACAGCGTTTTTTTTTTTTTTTNTGTTTTTTTTTTTTTTTATGAATCACTTCCCTAACATGTAAATAAGGAAATAATATTGTAATGCCTCTTTCAAGGTAAACGCTAAAAGATGCCGGTAATGAGGGAACATGGTAGCATGATGATATTTGCCCATATTGATATGGTAAATCATGCGCTGCTGGTTTATGAATCTGGCCCTCTGTCTTTTGTGCATTAAGTCGTATTTAAACCTACAGTCCATTTTCTCTGTGCACTCTTGTGTTTTCAATTCTTTCTGGTTTAATTTGGTTGAATTGGACCCTGGAATGTTTCCCACCTCCGTATAATTCAGTTTAGCAGGCCTGAACAGACCTGGATGATGATTGATGTCACTCCCGCTCCAAGACATGTCTCACCAATGAGCAGGCTTTTTTTTTTTTTTTTTTTTNTTTTTTTTTTTTTTTTTTGTTTTATTTTGTATTGCTTGAGATTGTCTGTGTGAAGCCAAACTGAACCAAGCCTAAATGCAACAAAAGCAACAACTCATTCCCTGTTTCAGACCAGAGCAAACAGACCGCAGGCTTGAAGTGCATTAAATCAGAATGTTGTAGATCATGAGGTGTTGTGAGTTGCTGTCATAAAGCTGCCTCCATCTCTCCACCAGCTGATTTTTCTGTTCCTACTGGTCACCTGACACATCCACTTGCTCCCCGTTCTCTGATCAGCCTGTTTATACCAACCAGTCCCCTCAGTCTCTGTCTGTGACAGAATAGCTCAGTATCTGTGTTTCATTTCCTGCCTGCCTACCTGTGGCTTTTGACTTGTGTTGCTTTTGTGCTGTTCCTCCTCCTCCCATCTTGTATTGACTGTGAACTTACCTGTTGATGAGTAAAGACTTTTTCACCTTGTGCCTGTCTCCCTGTGGAAGCCACCCCTGTTGCTTATATTTTTGAAAGGTACTGTAAGCAGTTCTCAAACACTAGTTGCTGCTCACTTTGTCTGGCAGGTCGCTGTTCATGCAATCCACAGCTGGTGAGCTCAGTGACCTGTTGGACCTGTTGCAGGGCACCCGTGGCAGTGTGACAATAGGCTGGCCTGACAGTCTGGACTCAGGGTTTAGAACAGTGGAGATACACAGAAAGTGTTTTTCTGTGGGTGATGGCTAAACCAATGATGGCCTAAAGGTTAGAGAGATCAGCTTGTAACTGAAGGGTTGCCGGTTAAATCCTTGGACTGGCAGGAGAAATCTGGGCTGGGGAGGTGAATGAGCAGCGCCTCTGTGGTTGTACTGGCAGCTTCTGTGTGTGAGCAGGGCATTCCTGCAAAAAAGCATTCAGCGCTCAACGAACTACCACTGGTTAAATAAAGGAAGCTTTTGAAAAGAAGCTTTTTTCATGTTCTGGCTTAAAATGTTTCTCCTTGACCCCATTTCCTGCTGTTCATATTTGTCTGGCAAGCCATCAGCTGAACCATGCAGTGCTAAGTGTTATGTTCCCATGTCTCTAAGGGGGAAGGAGGAAACTGTGATTAACGGTATAAATGGCAAAGGAAATAAATTAATGAAGCAACAAAGCTCTTAAAGTAGACAACCAAAAAGTATTTGGTTTTAATGTTTAAAGAATAAGTTATAAAGAATCTGTAGATTTAATTCCAGTCGTTTAATCAGATGATCAGACAAAATTAAACATCAACAATCAGAGTAATTTTGCACCTGAGATGTTGCTGTTATTTTTCTGTCCGAATGTTTGATGACACTGTGCAGTTATATTAAGATATGTGTCAGTGTTTTGGATCAGCTGTAATAGATCTGTCCAATCAGAAACAGAGTTCCAGTAAAGGGGCGTGTCTGTCAGTTAACAGACTTCCTGTAGGAGCCTCTCGTGTTTCCTCGCTCATGTCTCCCAGATGAAGCCTCCTCCATCCTCAGAACAGAAATAAGCGCTTTGGAACGTCCTTAAAGATGGCGGACCAGATTGGTTTACGGGTCACGCGAGGATCGAGGAGCGAGGAGCGGTCAAATAAGAACTTGGAATGCACCCTGAGAGGAAGAGTATGAGAGAGAGAAAAAGAAAAAATAACAGGCCTAATCACCCATAACACTAAATTAAAAAAAAAAAAAAAAAAANAAAAAAAAAAAAAAAAAAATTCTCTTTCACTCATTTGTGTGTTTTGAAAGAAGTACTAAGCTTTTAGGAAGCAGAATTTACTTTAAGTCCAGTTTGAGTTAAACTATTATTATAAACTCTTATATTTTTGACTGCTACATGGAAGAGATGAACAAACAAACCTCTCTGCTGCAGAGTCTTGGCTGCAGAATTGTGCACAGAAAAATTCTCAGTGCATTTTTACACTCCAGTGTCAATTCTATGTACGTACACCTCACTAGGAATCCTGCTAAATGGTGATAAACTGTGAGCTGTGACTGCTGTTACTACAATCCTAATTTAAAGAACACTGCAGTCCTTAACAAACGGATCAAAGGGTTTTTATACACACACAGAGATAATTACAATCACAGTTTGAGGGGTTATGAATTAGAATTAAAACCAGAGCTTTGAATTGAAATGAAAACTTAGCAAATCAGCTTAAAAAAAAAGAGAGTTAAATAATATTATGCACTAAAGAATGAGAAGGAATTATTTCTGATAGGGAGGGTATTAATGATGTTTTTTTTTTTTTTAATAATTTTTTTATAAAAGGTTGTACCAGACAGAACATAACTCTACAGAAAGAGATTATGTTTATTTCTTTAAATAAAAGCTTGGAGAAAGAAAAAAAAAAAAGAAAAAGAATGGGAAAAAAGGAAAAAAAGAAAAAAAGTGGGGATAAAAGAAAAAAGGGGAAAAAAATACAGTAAAATAGAATAAAGCTTGGATGCGTCAATTACAGAGTCAGAGGTAAGAAAGGTCATAAATTCACTTAGTGATGGGAAATCACCAGGATTAGATGGGTTGCCTATTGAATATTATAAAGCTTTTATTGATATCCTGTCTCCCATTATGACAAATTTGTTTATGGAAAAAGTAATAGCTTACCATTATCATTATCATTTACTGAAGCAGTAATTATCTTAATACTGAAGAAAGATAAGGAAAAGACTGATCCATCAAGTTATCAACCTATAAGTCTTTATAATGTGGATGCTAAAATTCTTTCTAAGATATTAGCTTTCAGAATAGATGAAATAATCCCAAATATAATTCATAATGATCAAATTGGCTTTGTCAAAAATAGGAATTCTGATAGTAATATTAAACAATTATTACAACTGGTCCAGTTGCTGCTCTGTCAAAAAGCTTTTGATAGAGTAGAATGGAAATATTTAAAACAGGTGTTACATAGGTTTGGCTTTGGGCAAAGCTTTATAAACTGGGTGAATATGATATATAAAAATGTAAGAGCAGCAGTGCAAACAAATTTACAATCACGCTAAGTATGCAGCATTGCGGTAGATGTGCTCTGTGACAATTGAAGCTCATTCATAAAGCTCCTACTATAATCAATGTAAAAACCAAGGAAGATTGCGAGTTAATGAGCTGATTCATATTTACGAGCCATAATTTATCCTTACTATTATTTTTATTATCATATATTCATTTAAAAACTGACTACTCAGTTGAGTGAGTTATTGATCATTAACACATGTGAGGTAAATACAGTTTTAAATGTCGCCCAGATTTCTTATTGCTGAAATTTATGACCAGAATGAAACAGGCCTTAAAGTTTGTGTGACAATGGTCTTTTTTTTTTTTTTTTTTTTTTTTTAATGAATTGCTTCCCTGTGTAAATAAGGAAATACTGTAGTAACGCCTCTTTCAAGGATAACGCTAAAAGATGCTGATAACAGGCGTTTTTGAATGAGGGAACATGGTTGCGTGACAACATTTGCCCATATCAACACGGTAAATCATGCGCTACCATTTATGTCTACAGAATTACTGCAATAAAAAGTAAACCACTGTAGTATCTTTATGCAAAGCTACTCGGTATCATCATCATTTAATTCGAACATGTGGATTCATTGGACAACCAGCTTCTTATGTTGCCTTTAGGACCGGGTCAGCAGACCTCCAGCGTGGTCCATGAGAAATCTGAGTGCTGAGTAATAGTTGATCTGTTTGGCTGACCCAGTAACATAAGGCTGTAGGTCTATTTTGGCTGCACAGCTGCGTCTGCTATCTGGGATTCCAGTGCTGAGAGGTCTATGTGAAAGCCAGTCAGCAGTCAGAGTGAAGGTATTTAGGACAGGAAGGCGAGCTGGGCCTGCTGAAAGAGAAAGCCTCGTGCTGGAGTTAAGAGTCTGGCACTGGTGCATGCGTGAGTGAAGTTCCCCCCAACTAGCACAAAAGTCCAGGAAAATAGTCTCTGTCGTTTCTGCTATGTTTGTGCTGTTAAAAGTTTCTGCTGCTATCATTTTTTAGACAGTAAAAAATATTTTATAGGTCACTCAGCTCCCCCAGCCTGCTCCAAATTGACCCAAAATGGTCTTGTTTGTTTTTGTTTCTTTTTTTGCTGGTTTCCACAAGATCTCAGATCTGCTCAAACTATAAACACTTTTAAAACCAAACTTAAAACTTTTCTTTTTAGCACTGCTTTTAGTTTAGCTTTGTACTGCAACTCAGTCTGGGGCCAATTAATTATTTTCACACTGCCACCATATTTTATTTAAGTTTAGCTTATTTCATTTTTTACTTTATCCTATTTTACTCTTGGTTTTTAAATATTCTTTATTTGGTTCTTATTGTCTTTTAATTGTTGTTTTAATGCATTTTATTTGTGAAAAGCGCTTTGAATTGCCTCTATGTTTGAATGGTGCTATAGAAATAAATTTGCCTTGGTGCTGTTAAAAGTTTCATTTGTGCTGCTACATTTTTTTTCAATATTAAAAGTTTAATTTTAGGTGATGATGTCACCAGCCCCCCAAACCATCAACAAATGACCTATAAAATATTCTTTAATATCTAAAAAATAACAGCAGCAGAAATGAAAATTTTAAAAGCACAAACGTGGCACAAACAGCCGAGACTGTTTTTCTGGAGGAAGTTGAAGGGCTAACTTCACTCACATCTGGTGCATGGGAGACCACACATAAGGTGTCACAAACATATGCCAGTCAGAATATTATCCACAGTAATTTATGCTCCTTTCTTCAATTTTAGAGAGAAATGTGAGAAATAAAAAAAAAGTTTGATATAATACGTGAATTTATGGACTCATGAGCACAATTTTTGTTTACATGTATAGTTGTCCTAACAATGTAAAGAATGTCTTTTAACAGTCTGATTTTCACAGAAAGTTCCATTTTCTTGCATGTGTCCATAGGTACGGAAGCATATAAATGACCTGTATGAAGACCTACGAGATGGCCATAACCTGATCTCACTGTTAGAGGTGCTATCTGGAGACACATTGGTGAGTTAACCTTTTATTTTTACCTTCCTGCTCAGTTTTTATTTAAAAGGAGAAGAACCCAAAAACAAACCCAGTACATGAAACACTCATGAGGTTTTGGCATTTGCGGAATCTATCATGACCATGTTCATTTCGTGATTTGAATTTGGAGATCTGTCTTATAAAAAAACTTTAGAAAGCAGGAATCAGCACTCTGTCACACCTGTTCATGACTGATATACCTGCTTTTCCGCTTTCCACTTCTTAACTGATTGTAGGAGGGACGAATGAAAGAAAATCAGACCTGTTTTATTCTTGACAATATTTTTTGCGAATTGTATGGAAGTCATCAAGTCATCTACTGTATATACTTGCGTATAAGCCAATCTTGTCTACAAGCCAACCCCCTGATTTTGACCTGCAAATGTAAAGAAACCCATATATAAGCCGAATTTGTTTAGCAAATTCCCTTTTTCTGGGTATTGTCATAGTATTCCTGTGATTTTCTGAAAATAATCCACGTACCAGTAAACATGANTGGGTATTGTCATAGTATTCCTGTGATTTTCTGAAAATAATCCACGTACCAGTAAACATGATATTTGCTTCAGCTGCTGATTACCGTGACTGACATTACCAGTACTGGCTGCCGCAAAATGTTCTGGATAAGATGTTTAGTCAGGAAATATCTCATTCTAAGATATGATTTAAACTATTTTCCATGGGTAGTGGTAATGGGTAGTATTTCCAACCCTGAAAATTTCCTCTCTGGGATCAAATTTGAATTTTTCGTGTGTAAGCCGACCCCCCGATTTGCTTTGTGAAATTTGGTAATAAAAACACGGCTTATACTCGAGTATATACAATATCTATTCAAGTCATCAAATTGAATAGCTGTCTCTTGAAATAGGATGTACGCCTTTATTTATTAATTATTATTAATCTGATCAGGAATAGGGCATATCTGTGCACTGCATTAATATTATTCAACTAGGCAGCAAACCTGAGTAGGATATTAAATACAGTGTTTACCGAAAAAGTAGAATGCAGGCAACTGGAAAAAAGGATTTTCCTGCTTATCTGCTGGAATCCTCAACGAACTCTGTCTAGCAGCTCTTAATTAGCCATTAACAGCATGAACTTGCTAATGAGCTTTTTTTTTTTTTTTNTTTTTTTTTTTTTTGTCTTTTTTAACCCTCCAACTGTCCAAGGTGATCTTTAAACAATGGACCAGAATGTGTCGTTTATGCATTTACCCAATATGGCGCCATGAAATATCCCAAACAGACTACGAGAATACAGATTACAGTTTAAATTTAGGTCATTAGCTTATTTCACAAGGCCAGTGTATCTGCTGTCACAAGAAAGAATAATCGCTGGTCTACAGATGCACTTGAGCTCATTTTCACATCGAATCAAACACCATGAACTGTCCTTCAGCTCTCCTTACATAAACTTCCTGTTAGATCTGTGTTGGTATATGAGACTTCACCCTCTGAGGAAAAGCATTACTGCATCTGACAGCCAACCTGGAAATGTTCCGTTGTATCTGTAAAACTGCAAAAATTGCATTGTTGACGCAGTGATATTACAGATGATGTTGCACAGCTAGAACATGGCATGCATCGGTTTTCATGTTTACATGGGTGCTAATGTGGATGTTGCTGTGGCCACATGAATCCCATCCCAAGAATAACAACCATCATCAACAGTGTAACTTCAGCTCAAACAGAAATAAGCTGCAGAAGAGGTCAGAATGATGTGTCGTGTTGCTGTGCAGGATTTCTACAGTGAGATACGTGAAAATGTGTCCACATAATTGTTGTAAACATTACACTGCAGTCAAAGCAGGGCTGAATACGCATTTCATTTTAAAGGACCATACCGCTCATTTTGCAAATTTGGTGTGGATGTTTGGTCGAGTCTAGAGTCTAATATATTCAATTTTCATACACATAACGTGACAATCATTTCTCAAAGGATAAAACCGTATTTTAGCTTTCCTGATATTTTGCAAAATCTCTTAATCTTTAAAAATCAAATATTCAAGTGATACACCCACCTTAAAAATCAATGTTTCACCTGCTAATAGTTATGCAGCCTTATGAAGTCACAGTCGTTTAAATTTTTCGATAAACGCAGGTCTTCTTTTGGGACTATATTCCCTGGTGGAGACATACACTCAGTTTGTGCTTTTTTTTATTGCACTTAAACACTAAAATTACGTAACTTTTAAAAAAACCTGAATATACGTCTTGTTGGTGATGATGGATTACCTATTCCAAGAACATTTCAAGTATCACCTAGTTGATTTTAATAGTGTACCAGAATGAACTGAAACCAGTGGTGGTCTGGAAGGTAGGAAAAACATTTTTAACTCACTGTTCCAGTAGTATGCTTTGGGAAATGATTGTCAGTAATACTACGTGTATGAAAATTGAATATATTAGGCTCAAACATGCAAAATAGCCAGTATGATCCTTTAAAGGAACATACCAGAATACGATGTATGTCTCCACCAGGAAAAATAGTTCCAGGAGAACACAGCTTTTACCTAAAAATTAAAATGACTGCCTTCTACAGTCTGCATAAGTGTTAGCAGGCAAAACATTTAAGGTGTGTGTATCACCTGAACATTTCATTTTGAGAAGTTAGTGGATTTAAAAAAAAAACAGAAAAGTAAAATATGGTTTTATGTTTTGGAAATTGGTTGAGTAATGTAACACGTATTGTACATGTTGGACTCAAACATGCACGATTGCCGGTATGGTCCTTTAAGGGCTATTTTCATTTGATATTGGAATATGGTATGAGAAAAAAAATCCATTGTAAACCAATGTAAAAACTAAATGTACTGAGGAAGAACCTGCCAGTACAATTAATTTTGCAGACCATAATACAATGACATCAGGTTTAAATTTAGCAACTTTATAAAATATCAATGTCAAAATCTTTGCAAAGTGTATAAAATAGTGTTCATCTAGTCTAAAATTAATTATCTAAATGGAGGCCAATTAGTCTCTATAGGGATATCATGAGGGTTTAAGATCATTTCTGTATAGTTGTAGCTTCATATAATCCAGCATATAATGCATCATATAACCCCTTTCAGTCTCTGCAGGCTTGAACGTGTATGTGTCTGAGTGTAAGTACAGTATCTAGCTTTAGCATTTTTTGCCTAAAGTTCGATTCTGTAATGATGTCTGTTATTCAGTCTGACAGAAGTGAATTTAGTGTCTATTTGAACTGCATGTTTCTGTGTGAGGAGCTCCAGGTATTAGTCCCCTCCAGTAGGGCTGGATGATATGAAAAATTTTTTCATATACTTTTTTAAATATTTTTTTTTGATATTGATCAATATCAATATACATATATCACGATATAAATCATGGCAAAGATTCTGCTGCTTTCAAGCACTTGAACTTAAGATTTATTTTAACACTAATGCAGCGCCCATTCAAAACGTACCTGTTCAGAGCGGGCTGGACTTTATGGTGTGTGTGCCACAGCCTGCCGTTAGTGCCCGTGGAGCGAAGCACATGCTGCCACGCCTGGAGTGTTTCCTGCCAACTACTGCTACTACTCCTGCAGACTACTTTTTACCAGCACAGCTCAATCTGAGAACTGCTCAACCAAACAACTTCACACGTGACACTGCACGTCCTTTTGTCCTGAGCAATAAACCTGCCAAATTTCAACTTCGTACAGTGCCGGGTTCGAGAGATACTGGTGCCACAGACAGACAGATTTCTGTCTTTGTAGTTAGATTTTCTTTCTGTATGTTTTGAATGTAAAAAACAACCAACAATTGTATGAAGTGGAAAACTGCAAATTGCAGTCATCTTCAATAATTAAATCAAAGCTTCAGGCTGAAGCCAAAGCTTCAGCAGCACTGGTTTCTGGCTTATTTTACAGTGACCATCACCGCTCTGTTTTTTGTGTCAGACTTTAAATAACCAAAATGATGTCACACCGCGGACATATTTTTTACCTTGCTTTTCCACAACGTCCACTTTCTTTGGGACAGTAACAGCTGCTGAGCTGTTACTTTCTTCCTCATCATTTGATTTTTTTNTTTTTTTTTTTTTTTCTCCTCTGGAGTTTCATCGCTTTCTGACGTCTTTGTCTGCCTTTTGCTCACATATTAGGCTCGGCTGGTTCACTGAATCATTGATTCAAAGATCCGATTCTTAGTCCATGAATCAGGTCATAGCCATAACTGAACCACATACTTACGTTCATTCCGGTCCGTGCTATAAATGAATGAGATTCATATATACATATAAATATACACACATATTACACACATTACATATTACACACACATATATACATATATATTTATATTCTTTTTCTTTCACAACATTCCCGTCTTTGAGATTAAATTGTAGAGCAACCATAAAACTAATTTGGCTCAGGCAAGCTAGGTTGTGTGGGTACAAACATTGCTAAGTGGCGTTTGATGTAGTGTACATTAGCGTCCACTAGCGGGGGCACGGGGCCGAGAGAGCCGCGAGAACCAAGAGAGCTACAAGGCTGGCGAGAGCCGAGAGAGTCCGGAAGATGAACCAGTGATTTGGTTCGGACCTGAACCGGTCTTCCTCATAGTATGATCGGACTGATCCGATTCTTGTAAATGAATCAAACTTTCCATGTCTATCACATGTCACCACACGGGCTACGGCGTGTTCACTGTTTAGCAAAATGCTGCTTTGAGGAAGTGGGCGGGCTTTATTATGACGCTGCCACCAGATTGGCTAGTTTGTTCCAGTTCTGACACGCTGTTGGCTGTTTGAGCCATCATTAACTTCCTGTATTCAAGCTCTATTTTCTATTGACTTTACATTGACATCCTCATTTTTATATTGAGGATTTTTTTTATATCGTGATGCGCTCATATATTGTTTATATCATCCAGCCCTACCCTCCAGTGTGACTAACCTCCACCCTCAGATTTCTGTGTCCTGTTTACATCCCGTCTCCCTTCTGCCCCTCCTCTTCTGTTTTGAGAGCGGTTTCTGTTCATTATCTAACCTTCTTTGATTTGGCCACTGTCTCCATGTCTTCCTTTCTTCCCATGTGTTGCCTTTTCCGTGATAAGCCAAGGGAGCGTGATTTACTGAAGACATTGCGGTTGGTGAGTGGGACAGAAGCATGTGCAGCTGAGCAGCATGGAGACACAATGGATGATGATAAGGGGGTACGTGTGGCTTGCCCCCACCCCCTTGTAACAAACTAATTCAGAGTGTGCTGTGGTCATTTAACATAAGAGTAGAAACAGTCCCACAGTATGATTTGATTTTATTGCACTGTTTAATTGCTTTAGTAACGCTTAGTAGTTTTATTAAAGGGGTATACAAGATGGATTATTTTTGCCAAGTTTGCCAACTTTTACTATTTTTATGCAACATTTGTTGACACTCTTGTGGATCAGGAAATCTCAGAATCATTGCTTACTTTGCCACATGGTGACACTGAAGAAATGTGCGCATGGCAAAGACGCAGGCAGCCTCATGCTCAAATTGTCATGTTGAACATACTAAGATTTGGCATGGCGATCTCATGAAGGCATTCAATAGATGCAGTAAATTGTGTACAAAAATGGCCTCTCAGCTTTGGTCTTTATATTCATTTCAGCTGCTTCGTGCATCATTGAGCCAAACAGTCAAACTGCTCAAGACTTTTTTTTTTTAATCTGCTTCTATTTGTTTTTCTGCTCACACCCTCAAGAAGGCTTCAGGAGTGACTGAGATGAGCTGTTTGGACACTGAAATTTCACAGTGCCTTCTTATGTTCAGCTGAACAAGATGGCTGGAACACTAGAGTCACTTTTGCTGCCGTTGCGTTCTGGCTTGCAAGCATTTTCCATCTCATTTCATCGTGCCGTCGTCCCTGACTGACCTCTTGCATTTGCCAGAAGAAATGGGTACAAGCAAAAACGCCGTTCAGATGTCGGTTTTAAGATTCATATTGGGGGTTTTCACCACAGCTAACTGAATTATACTAATTTATTTTAACTAATATGTGCATCTTGTTGTTATTATTGTTATAATGAGTTATACTGAATTGTTATTTTCCTTATATAATAAGGTTTTTGGGGAGTTTTTCCTCGTCTTCTTAGAGAGCTTGGGCTGGGTCGGGAACCACTAATGTGTGGGTCTGTAAAACCCTTTGAGACTTTTGGATGTGATCCTGGGCTACAAATAAATTTAACGTGTCTTAACTTGGTAAATTTCAAGCGGTGTAAATGGTGGAAAATGTTCTGAGATGGTATATATGTAGAGATTTTGAGTGGACTTTTCAGAAACCGCTGCTTTTTGGTAGAATGTGTGTTTCTGTCTTTACCTCGGCAGGTCACTGGGTAAGAACTCGCAGCATGTCCTGCGTCACACATGCTATGATCATTTTATTAATGTTTGTCTTCTGATATTAGGAATAAGTTGATTATATGGCCTCTCTTCCCCCTTTATGCCCACAGCCTCGGGAGAGAGGACGGATGCGCTTTCATAGACTCCAGAATGTACAGATAGCTCTGGATTATTTAAAGAGGCGGCAGGTAAGAATCTAGCATGTACATTCTCACACTCATTTTGGTCCCACGTTTTAATAAATCAATAAAAAACGATGAATTGGTTTAAGTTAGATAACAGCATTCATATGAAAGTCCACATAAATAATTTGGAATGAGGTGAACCATAAGAGCCATAGGATCACAGAACTACACATCGTCTTGCTAAGTCATATGTGATAATTGAAGCTTATTCATAAAGATTCCTGCATGTTTAAGTCAGTGCATCATTGTCCTATTAATGACACGTTGTTATAAGGTGTGTCAGATAAAATCCAGTAAAGATCGGAGTGTTAATATTAGAGCTGCTTCATATTTTTGAGCCGCGCTTTATACTGGTGTCAGAACGACATTGATATGTTAAATCTGCAAAGGAAATCTAAATGATCTGCTGTACATGTGCACATTTTACAAGATCGACACTAATGCAAGAGAGATTTGATCCGCTCACCGATGCACAGCCGGTGAGTGGATCATTTTCGGACTTTTTGTCCAAAATAGGAGATGGACTGTTAACAGGTTATGTCTGGCTTCGTTTTATGAATCTTGCCCAGATTATATGACAATTACACTAGATTTTGATAGTTACATTATTGCATTAAAGGACTATACCACCCATTTTGCATGTTTGAGCCTAATATATTAAATTTTCATAAGGTAAGGTTACTGACAGTAATTTCCTAAAGCGTATTACGGGAACAGTGAGTTAAAACTGTTTTTCCTACCTTCCAGACCGCTATTGGTTTCAGTTCGTTCTGGTACGCTATTAAAATCAACTTGTTGATACTTGAAACATTCTTGGGATAGGTAGTCTATCATTGTGAACAAGATGTATATTCAGGTTATTTTCAAAGATTCATAATTTTAGCGCTTAAGCGCAATAAAAAGCAGGAGTGAATGTATGCCTCCACCAGGGAATATAGTCCCAAAAGAAGACCTGCGTTATCAAAAAATTGAAAAATTTAAACAATTGTGACTTCATAAGGCTGCGTAACTATTAGCAGGCGAAACATCGATTTTTAAGGTGGGTGTATCGCTTTAATATTAGATTTTGAAAGTTTAAGAGATTTTGCAAAATATCAGGAAAGCTGAAATACAGTTTTATCCTTTGGGAACTGATTGTCAGTAACCTTATGTGTATGAAAATTGAATATATTAGGCTCAAACATGCAAAATGGTGGTACGGTCCTTTAAGAAAAAAAAATTGTTAATTTTTAGAAATGCAAGCAAAGGCACCAAACTGGCCTGGGACTGCAAGCTTTATTTAATTAGCCCTTGCTCTGTTTGGGTTTGGGTACATTGTGCCACAGTGTGTGAGACAGCTCCACTCAGCGAGGATGACTGAGACGTTCTACTTGCCAGCATTTTATGTAATTTGTTATGAAAATAATACTTATTTGCCAGAAATAGCAGCAGTAACAGCATCCAATAAGGAGATCTGACATTTCCCAGCACGGAGCTTTGATTGCTCTCCCTTCCCCCACAGCAGCCAGGATGGAGAAGAACACAGCCGGCTGAGCTGTAGCCAGATGTGATGTAACGCCAGACAAAAGATTCATAGAAGGGCACGAATCAGTTGTTCTTTTGTTTTAGCTGAATACTAAACACATTCTGGCCCCTGTCATTAAAGGCCAAAAGCTCTAACACTTCATTTCCTTCACTCTCTCTGTAGTTTATTTTGATGACAGGAATTAAAAGTGACCAGACTGCCACTGGAGGAGTGAATAAAATATCTACAGCTGCTTATTAGACTCTTCTTTCTGTTTCATGTTACTTGTGAAGGAACTCATTACATTTCTGTTGTTTTTTTTTTAGAGACTAGTAAACTCTAGTATATATAATACTCATGCTAGATCTTATGTCACTTGATTCATGGTAAACACTGAGTCCCTTATTTCAGTCCAGACTATGATTACTGTACAGTTCCCTTACATAATGCAGGGATGATTGTGCCACCTTGTGGTAGTTGTTGAGCAGTGTGAAAAATCAATCTCGACCACATCATAGAGGACTTCACAACTCAGAATCTGTCAAACCTGACCAAATCCACCACCTATAAAAGTAAAGGTTAAAGGACAACACTGCATGTATTGTCCTTCAGCACATTTGAGCCCGATGTATACATACATGTTACTTTTCTGACAACCGGAGCAGTAAATTTTAGAATTGTTTTCCTTTCTTCCAGACTACCATTGGTTTCAGTTCATTCCAGTACACTTTAAATATCAACTTGAAAAACTTGAAATGTGATTGGCATACGGAATACATCACAGCAAACACTGTCTGTTAAATTGTTTGTCAAAGTAACTTTATTTAACCAATCCAACAGAGTTGCATGGAAGACAGTGTATATGTCTCCGTCAGGGAATATAGTCCCAGGAGAAGAGGGCTTAAAGGAATTAAAACGACTGTGCCTTCTATAATTATGGCTTAAGTATTAACAGGAGAAACATTGAATTTTAAGGTGTGTGTATCACCTGAACATTTGATATTGAAAGATTATTTTGGCAAAATAACAGGAAAACTAAAATACAGTTTTGTGTTTTTGGAAACTGTCAGGAGCATAACTTGATGTGGGTAGTCTGTATTGGGCTTTAACATGCAGAATCTCAAGTATGACCCTTTAAGTGCTATTATTTTGAAAACCCAGAGAGCTTCAGTACACTTTGCAGTAGTATAAAGGGATGTTTGCAGTTTGTTAATAATGTGTTTCTTTCCATCAGGTTAAACTTGTAAATATCAGGAATGATGACATCACAGACGGGAACCCAAAACTGACCCTGGGCTTGATCTGGACCATAATACTGCACTTTCAGGTCAGTTTTTCATTCTGCGATCCTTCAGCTGTCACAGTTTTTCATTCAGCTCTGTCTTACTTGTCCAACTGTGAGACAGGGTTTTGTCATTTGCATGTAGCAGTAGACATAAAGATCTTGAGTTCACATACATAAGGACTGCCGATCTTGTAAATTTGGATAAAATACTTAACATCCCACAGTAATAAAATTATTCTCACTGTGGTTATCAGTTGAATATTAAAGTTTAATTTAAAAAAAAATTAATATAGCAAGTGAAGTGAACAAATAAAAATTACATGTGAACAAAGTGATAAAATAATTACATATGATATGACAATACCGATTACATGTGTTGTGCATGGAGATAGCTGGGTGATAGAATAGGTAGGAAAATAGGAAAACAAAAACAAGACAATAAAAGAGAGGAAAATACACAATACAAAAACAAAAGCTACTGACTATGTAAACAGGAAGAGCGTCTGATTGGCTGAACTTTTGACACACACTTTTCAAGCTTTTGCAGCAAGGAGGTTTGTGGCTTGAGAGAGGACGGGCTGAGCTGAGAGATGACTTGCGTTTGTGTTTGGGTTTTGTCTGCAGAGGGCACTGTAGAGCACATTTCTGTTTGCTGAGAGAGGAGCTTGTGCTGCGAAGAGATTTCTGTGCTGAGAGAACAGATTTCTGATTTGAGAGAAAAGCTCACTCTGTGAGCAGGCGATTGTGTTTTGAGAGAGAAAAATGTAATATTCTTCTCTCAAATAGGAAAATTCCTCTTTCAATAATTATGAAACAAAAATAGTTCCATACCTCTGCCTCAGCTGGACAACAGATGTGCCTCCATGCAGTATTTATGATGTACATTTATGATATTTGCTGCATTTTGACCAAGACAATGATGAGTCAGCATAATTATTAGTCCTGGTCATGAGGTCGCACATGGTACTTAACAGGAGAGAGAACAAATGCT
This sequence comes from Lucifuga dentata, assembly GCA_014773175.1. Taxonomy (NCBI): domain Eukaryota; kingdom Metazoa; phylum Chordata; class Actinopteri; order Ophidiiformes; family Bythitidae; genus Lucifuga; species Lucifuga dentata. Next base: position 97,552 of record VXCM01001764.1, read on the forward strand.
CATCTTAAAGGACCATACCGGCCATTTTGCATGTTTGAGCCTAATATATTCAATTTTCATACACATAACATTACTGACAATCATTTCCCAAAGCATACTGCTGGAATGGTGAATTAAAAATGTTTTTCCTACCTTCCAGACCTCCACTGGTTTCAGTTCATTCTGGTATGCTATTAAAATCAACTTGTTGATACTTGAAATGTTCTTGGGATATGTAATCCATCATTGCCAACAAGACGTGTATTCAGGTTTTTTTTTTTAGAAGTTTTTTAGAAGTTTAGAAGTTTAATTTTAGCATTTAAGCGCAATAAAAAGCAAAGAGTGAATGTATGTCTCCACCAGGGAATATAGTCCCAAAAGAAGACCTGTGTTTAACAAAACATTTAAACAACTGTGACTTCATAAGGCTGTGTAACTATTAGCAGGAGAAACATTGATTTTTAAGGCGGGTGTATCACTTGAGTATTTGATTTTGAAAGATGAAGAGATTTTGCAAAATATCAGGAAAACTGAAATGNTGTATCACTTGAGTATTTGATTTTGAAAGATGAAGAGATTTTGCAAAATATCAGGAAAACTGAAATGTGGTTTTATCCTTTGGAAAATGGTTGTCAGGAACGTAACATGTATGAAAATTGAATATATTAGGCTCAAACATACAAAATGGCCAGTATGGTCCTTTAATGCTGCATGGTCATTCACTGATGGTTTTGCAGAGATTTGCAATTTAGATTGTTTTAACAGTTGTCAAGCATTAATAGCTCTAGGCTGGCTTTATATTCTCTCTGAATGTTTTTAAAAATGTTCTCCCTAGGCATAATTACGTCACACACAAGACCTATCCTGTTGTCGAAAGTGAGTGTTTTCAGCACATAAGAAATCCAGATGTTCTGCAGAGAATTTCATATCTCAACATCCAACAGCATCCAGACACTGCTTTCACTCTGTCTGTCAGCTTCTCTGTGGCTGTCCTGTGTTGTGTTATTGTTATTATTCCTATTTTATTATTCATATCTTTAGGACAGAATTTGGCATCAGCTGGTATTGTATATCTCTTTTGTAAGGACAACTTTGGCTTTTGATTTCCTGGCGTTTTAGTGCAAAAGTATAAATGGAGAGAGCTGTAATGTTTCAACTAGATTTTTTTTTTTTAAATCACCAGTACACTTTGTTTCACAATTTATTGCACAGGAAATGACAAAAGTATATAAAATAAATGTAACTAATTAGTTTTCAAGAAGAATTAGTCAACAAGAGCACATTATGTAGCCACTCTGGCTACAGAAATGATGTTTAATGAAGGCATCAGTCTGTATTAGTGCAGCACTCCTGTTGTGTTCCAACTCCCTTGCTTATACTATATGTTTTAACATTCTATTCAATAGCTGCTGTCTGCCTTCTCCCACATCATTTTGATTAACTTGCTACACAGTCTGCTCATGATATTGCTCTGNCTGCCTTCTCCCACATCATTTTGATTAACTTGCTACACAGTCTGCTCATGATATTGCTCTGCATCTCCTGAACTTCATATTGAGGACTGTAAATTTATAGTTGGTGATACGTTTTTGGGATCTAAATGGCTAAAAAGACACTGTCCTTCAGAGACAATTCCATCTGGTTTACGAATTATTGGTCAACATTTCATTCTTCAACAGCACAACGATCCAAAACATTCATCAAAATTATGCCAAAATTATCATCCATTCAAAAGAGAAGCAAAAGGTTTTGAGAATTATGACTTGACCAGAGGGGGTTACTTTGACGAAACCAAAATCAGAAAAAAAAACAAATTCTTCTTGAAAACTAATTAGTTACATTTATTTTATATATTTTTGTCATTTCCTGTGCAATNAAATTCTTCTTGAAAACTAATTAGTTACATTTATTTTATATATTTTTGTCATTTCCTGTGCAATAACAAACAGTGTATTGATGAGTTTTTTTTTAAATCTGGGGTGGCCTCAAAACTTCTGGCCTGTAGTGTAGATATGAGTTACATTCATGACTGTTTTGAAATATCACGCTGACAGGTAGCTGGGTGAAGATGCCCACACCTGCTGCTGTCTCACGCAAGCCCTTAAGCAATTCATCCAGGACCTGTTTCTTCTTGATTTGTGAGAGTATCAGGGTGGTTCAGGAGAAAAGATGATCTAAGTCGTAGTTGTAGCTTTGACCTTTTAGCATTGCTGACAGCTGATTGACACACAGCATGTGAACGCAACACTGGTTTTACATTTCATACTGTTATAGAACTGAGTTTACCTAATGACACAATGAGTTTTATCTGAAGGACATGGTTTTCTTTACATTCATAGTTTCATTTTGGATCAGGTTTTGCATTAATGTGTTACATGTGGGGTGCATTGGCTTGTTGTTGTTGGCTGTTTTTGTATTGATATTAATTAAGATCTTTCACACTGTTGTTTGATGCAGTTTGTACATAATGTAGTTGATTCTGTTGTATTAGCTTAAAGGACCATAGCGGTGATTGTGCATGTTTGAGCCTAATATAGTCAATTTTCATACATGTTATGTTGCTGACAATCATTTCCCAAAGGATAAAACTGTATTTCAGTTTTCCTGATATTTTGCAAAATCTCTTAATGTTTCAAAATCAAATATTTAAGCGATACACCCACCTTAAAAATCAATGTTTCGCCTGCTAATAGTTACGCTGCCTTATGAAGTCATGGTCGTTTAAATTTTCCAATAAACACAGGTTTTCTTTTGGGACTATATTCCCCGCTGGAGACATACATTCACTCCGCACTTTTTATTGCGCTTAAACATTAAAATTATGAAACTTCAAAAAACCCTGAATACACGTCTTGTTGGTGATGATGGATTACCTATCCTAAGAACGTTTCAAGTATCAACAAGTTGATTTTAATAGCATACCAGAATGAACTGAAACTAATGGTGGTATGGAAGGTAGGAAAAACATTTTTAATTCACTGTTCCAGTAGTATGCTTTGGGAAATGATTGTCAGTAACGTTACATGTATGAAAATTTAATATATTAGGCTCAACATGCACGATCACTGGTATGGTCCTTTAATGGGGACCACACTGTACTATATCCACTCAGAGTTAAGACAGTTTATGACATTTGTTTGACTATAGCTGGTTGAACCTGAACAGTACAACATGATAATTCATTATTTAAGTTTTTTGCCTCTGACTGACAGTTACAGTGTCTCTGTCACAGAAAACACTCTGTCATTATGTTTGTCATTCCAGTAGAAACCATATAACAACCATCATATATTCTGTCATCCATAATTAAATTTTAAGAGACTACAAGGAAAAATCTTTTCAAATGCTGCAATAATAGCAGTATTAGGTTAAATTCAGTTTGTTATAGTTTGAACTCTGTTGGCTCAGGTGACTTTGACCTTCGGGAATTAGCTTTGTTAGCTCTGAGATATTGTAAGAACACACCGACAGTTATTTTTAGTTTTGCTGTGTGGTAGCATATTTTCTTTCACTTTCAGAATCTGCTTACTGTCTTTCTGAGTTGTGATCACATTGTTAGACTCTTCTTCAGCGGACCAACGTTATGCTCTGTAATGATGTTGTAAAATTGTTGTAGAGTTTTTATAGCTGAATCACTTTCTGGTTAAAACATTTCTCCTCTAATGTGTTCAGATTGTAGTGTTTAATTAATGGATACTAGCCACTGGATCAGCCGTTAAATACAGCCTGATTAAGAGGCGAAGTTAAAGGACCATACCACCCATTTTGCATGTTGAGCCTATTCAATATTCATACATGTAACGTTACTGACAATCATTTCCCAAAGCATACGACTGGAACAGTGAATTAAAAATGTTTTTCCTACCTTCTGGACCTCCACTGGTTTCAGTTCATTCTGATACACTATTAAAATCAACTTGTTGATACTGTAAACATTCTTGGGATAGGTAATCTATCATCACCAACAAGACGTGTATTCAGGTTGNTGTTGATACTGTAAACATTCTTGGGATAGGTAATCTATCATCACCAACAAGACGTGTATTCAGGTTGTTTTGAAGTTTCGTAATTTTAGTGTTTAAGTGCAATGAAAAGTGTGGAGTGAATGTATGCCTCCACCGGGGAATATAGTCNTAATTTTAGTGTTTAAGTGCAATGAAAAGTGTGGAGTGAATGTATGCCTCCACCGGGGAATATAGTCCCAAAAAAAGACCTGCGTTTATTGAAAAATTTAAACAACTTGACTTCATAATGCAGCGTAACTATTAGCAGATGAAACATTGATTTTTAAGGTGGGTGTATTACTTGAATATTTGATTTTGAAACATTAAGAGATTTTGCAAAATATAAGGAAATCTGAAATACGGTTTGGGAAATGATTGTCAGTAATGTTACGTGTATGAAGATTGAATATATTAGGCTCAAACATGCAAAATGGATGGTATGGTCCTTTAAAGTACTTTGCTATCCAGCTGGGATTTGCCTCAGCAGCTCCTTGAACCTCACTGTTGTGTTTTTCCAACGCCTTTATGAAAATGAAGGCTTTCAGACTGCAGCCTGTCAGAGCAGCCAAACCTGCTGAGCCAAACTTTCTCACAACATAGCTTTGAGCCAGCTGGGACAGACTTTCAGTTTAGACCTCATCCTCAGATAGATGTCCTCTTTACAGACAGGCACAGTGGGAGGGAGCCTTGAGGTGCCCAAGTTTACTCTTTAAAAGGAGAAAACAGGCTAGCCCTAAACACAGTTGTGTGTGAATTGTTTTTCATTCCTGCTCAGCTGAGAGCTATAAGCACGTGGTTTGTGCGTTTGTGTGCATTTATGGTGTCTGTGCCGGATTAGCAAAGCCAGAAAAATGTTTCAAAGGTCAGACAGGATTCCAGCGTCAGAGGAGAGACCAGAGAGAGTGTGAAATGGAGAGTGACGAAGCAGTATGGCGAGGGAACAAGCAGGAGTGAGTGTGAAAAGGCCATCCCGTCCTCTACGGTGACACACTCTGTGAGCGGAGCAAAATTTATGTCTGGCTGTCCAGTGTGTGTGTGTGTGTGCGTCTTTCTGCCAGTGGGATAGTGGAGCGTCGGTTCAAGTGGGGCTGACTGGATACTTGTACTGATAACAGCAAAACCTGTTGAGAGTTCAGCGCGGTCAATGGGGAGTTGACTCTGCAGCAGCCATGGGAAACATTTGTGGCTGCGTTCGGGGCCCTAAAGAAGAATCCTACATTGACCCCAAAAAAGTGCCTCTGACCTTTGAATCTAAAGAGCATAAAGGCCGCCGCTATTTCCAGAGGAAGAAGAGGAAAACAGAGGATTTTCCATGTGTTGGATCTCTCCAGAGTTGTGGAAATGCAGCCAAAAACACTGTTAGTATAGAGCTTCAGAATGGCACAGATAGGATTACAGAGGAGATCCATGCAGGTCCGGTCAGACCATCAGAGGTGGAAAAACAGTTATCCAGGCAAGACAGCATAAGTAACGGTGTCTATATTGGAGAAGTTCCTGTTTTTATTACCAGAAATCCCTGTAACCACCCTCTAAGCAGGAGGTTAGCATCCAGGGTTAGAAGATTTTCCTCAGTTCTGGAAGATGAGTGCAGAAGCAGGTCTGCTGTCGAAGAAAAACTCCATGGTGTTAATGCAACTTCCAGAGGTATCGCAGCTAAGACTGGTCTGCTCGGGAAGAAGCTGCTACAGCGCCAGTTAAGGAGGGCTGTGAGCTTTGGTGCGGTGGAGCATATGTTAGGAACTGTAAGGGGATGTGACAGAGCCAGGAGGGAGCAAATGTTTGCCAAAATGATTTGGAGCTCTCAAGTACACAGGAAGAGAAGATGGAGAGCTTACACCTGCTCTGCTTACATGGAGCCTGTCCCAGACGCCAAATCTATTTCCACCCGACATGAGGTAACTGAGTACAGTACGTCTTATTTATAGTGCGGGGTGAACCTAGTGTGCACGATAATGGAATAATCAGGGGATTCGTTGATTAGGTTATGATGTAGCTTGAGAGCTGCACTTCAGTCATAGAATTTTGTCCTAAACTGAAATTATACTGAGCTTCGTAGGCACAGTTGTTCCTGAATTCCCATCCATTTGATCCTTTTTGGTGATGATTATCCACATCTCTCAATAAACTAATTTTACATTTTAAATTTTCACAAAAAAAAAAAAAAAAAAAAAAANAAAAAAAAACTGATGTTACTCCAAACCATTTTATCATGCAGAAATATACTGTATTTAACCCCTTAGTAATTAGACGTCTTTGCACATTTCACATATTAAACCCAAGGAGTTCACTTTGACTCCTGATCATGCCATTCTTACAGTCCATAATGGAATTTGAAGCTCATAATGTTGATGACGCTGTCAGAGAGGCGATGATTTGACTTCATTTTTGAGGCTTTATTTTGGTGGTTTGTATCAGGGATTCTCAAACTTTATCATGTCAAGGAACCCTAAATTGTTGCATTAAATATTACCCAGCCACATACTATTTAAGGAATAGTAACATCTGATTAGTTATTCATACTTGCAGCATACTTTCAATCAGATTTATTCACTCAGTATTTAGTTTCAATATTCATTCAATATTCAATACATACTCAAGATACATTTGAATAACATTAAGCACAGTAGTCAATATTAACTATATTTCAAAATATTCAAACATACATGTAATGTTACTGACAATCATTTCCCAAAGCATACTACTGGAACAGTGAATTAAAAATGTTTTTCCTACCTTCCATACCACCACTGGTTTCAGTTCATTCTGGTACACTATTAAAATCAACTTGTTGATACTTGAAACGTTCTTAGGATAGATAATCCATCATCACTAAGATGTGTATTCAGATTTTTTTTTGAAGTTTTGTAATTTTAGAGTTTAAGTGCAGTAGAAAGCGTGGAGTGAATGTATGTCTCTATCAGGGAATATACTCCCAAAAGAAGACCTGCGTTTATCGAAAAATTTAAACGGCCCTGACTTCATAACTTTGCGTAACTATTAGCAAGAGAAACATTAATTTTTAAGGTGGGTGTATCACTTGAATATTTGATTTTGAAAGATTAAGAGATTTNACATTAATTTTTAAGGTGGGTGTATCACTTGAATATTTGATTTTGAAAGATTAAGAGATTTTGCAAATCTCTTAAATCTTTCTTAAATCTTTGCAAATCTTCAGGAAAGCTGAAATATGGTTTTATCCTTTGGGAAATGATTGTCAGTAACATAACATGTATGAAAATTGAATATATTAGACTCAAACATGCAAAATGGCTGGTATGGTCCTTTAATATTGGTTGATATCCATCTGTCCATACCTAAGTCTATGCTTACGCTTGAATGAATGTTAGTATAGCTCTCATGTACAACAGGATACCAGTGTACTTTTAAAAAATTCAGGCCTGTAACAATAATTTGCTCTGTTGTGATCTGTATGTGGAGACGAGTATTTTTGATGTAGTAAAATTTATCTTGATTCTGCTTGTACTTTTTCAATATCAGTTAATCACTAAACTCTTGCCCGTAAAAATAGAAATGTGATATATTCACCTTTTAGATGAAAAGTGAGCATTTTGTTTTTCTTGGATGTCATTGTGAGCATCTTCCTGTATGACAGCGAAACTTTAATGATGCTACTCAGACATCAGTAACTGAATTGTTTTTGTCATTTTAATTGAAGTTTGCTTTCTAGTTTTAACATATTTGTCATTCGGTTTGGGGTTGATAGCAAGTCCCAGTGTGTGTTGAATTTTTGTTTAAAGTCAGATAACAGAATGTGCCTTTAGCAAATTAATTAATGATCTCATTAACACAATTTATGTGATGAAACAGGTCATTAGGTGGCTGAAGTGCTTCTCAGTGTTTGCTACTTCATTTTTACTGTGTCAAGGTAATTTTTCTGTCATCTGAACAATTCCATCTCATGCTTTATTCAAGTAACATGAAGAATTTCTGACATGGGCTTTTCCTAAATGAGTAATAAGTTTATGTACAAATGTGAGTGTGCTAATGCTACAAATAGGGTCAGGTAAAGAAATATGAGTCTGAACGCTATGAAGATTTGAGGTGACATTATAAATGCACTGCTACTTATGTAACCTTGTTAAACTAAAGGCCAGTTACTTCATAACAAGTAGAACTTTCAGGGCAAAAGAGCATCTCTTGAGGCTGGATTCAGCCTCTGTCAGTGTACTTTGTGCAGATCTTTGTTTTTTCTACTTCTGATAAGTCGTTTGTCATATTGGTCCAAATACCACATGTCAAGTTCAGCTTTACACTGGACTCTCATCTATGGCGCAACCAGCAAGGTGATATTTGGACCAATTACAGCCACTATTAGAGGTAAAACTCAAATGACAGTTCTTAAAGGACGCTAACGGTTGTGCATGTTTGTAGCCCAATATGTAGTCAGCATGCATGATACATTACTGACCGCCATTTCCCCAAAAATATACTACTCTAGCAGTAAATTTTAGATTTCTTTTCCTACCTTCCAGACTGCTGTTGGTTTCAGTTCATTCCAGCTATAAAATCAACTTGTAGAGACTTGAAACACGCTTGAGATATATAATCCATCACAGCGAACACAACGTCTATTAGTTTTTTTCTAAAGTAACTTTATTTAACTGATCCAACACAGAGCTGCATGGTAGATGATGTATGTCTCCGCCAAGGAATATAGTGCCAGAAAAAGACAGTTTTTACTGAGAAATTAAAAAAAATGTCTTCTACAGTCACGCATAAGTGTTAGAAGGTGAAACATTGAATTTTAAGATGGGTGTATCACCTGAACATTTGATTTTGNTAAGTGTTAGAAGGTGAAACATTGAATTTTAAGATGGGTGTATCACCTGAACATTTGATTTTGAAAGATTAGGGTATTTGTAAAGTAACAGGTAAACTAAAATATGGTTTTATGTGTTGGAAATTGGTTGTCAGTAATGTAACATATATCCAGAGTGTATTGGGCTCAAACACACACGTTATGGTCCTTTAAGAACTGTTCATTTGCCTTTTACCTCTGATACTGCCCCCTGGCTGTAATTGGTCTAAATATCACCTTGCTGGTTCAGGACTTAGCAGTACTTCAGGACGAATTCACCTGCGTGTTCTTTGAGAGTTTTGTGTTATTGGTTTGAAGTTCTTTCTATTGTGGCCTTAAGAATGGAACTAAAGTCCTGCAACATAGTGGTAACATCACATTAAATGAGCTGATATACAATATGAAATGCCTTTATCTGTATTTTTAAAAGTACTAACAGTATTAAATTTGTAACAAAAAAAAAAAAAAAANAAAAAAAAAAAAAAACAAAAAACAAAAAAACCCAGAAAATAACAAGTTATACTATTTCAGTTATTCACAAACAGGCTTTTGGACTGAAAACCACAACTAAAATGGACATGCAGCAATGCTCCAGAATACATTATATTGCATTGTTCTATTTTTTTTTTTTTTANCTTTTTTTTTTTGTTCTCATAAGTATTTTTCGTTATTATAAGTATTGTCTGCTTTGAAGTCTTTATATCACAGATTTGTTCACCACAGGATTTTATTTGTGTGCACTCACACTAACTTGGACTTAGAATATCTAGGCTATCTAGGGCTATGTCAGTGTTGAATGCACATTTGATGTCCAGTGCGCATCATTTAACACGGTTTTACAGTACATGTCCTCTTGCAACAGATCTCGGAGATCCACGTGACAGGAGAGTCTGATGACATGACGGCCAAGGAGAGGCTCCTGTTCTGGTCCAAGCAGATGACAGATGGCTACGTAGGAGTACGCTGTGACAACTTCACTACCTCCTGGAGGGACGGGAGGCTATTTAATGCCATTATTCACAAATACAGGTACTATAACACACAGAATTACACTTAGAACAAGAGAGTTATATTAATAGAAAGCAGTTATTTAGTGGGTTTAGTGACATCTTGTGAATATTTGCTCTTAAAGGACCATACTGGTGATTGTGCATGTTTGAGCCTATTTTATACAAGCTGCATATATGTTATGTTACTGATGACCAGTTTCCAAAATATAAAACCGTCTTTCAGTTTTCATGTTCTTTTTTTCAAATCCTCTAATCTTTCAAAATCAAATGTTCAGGTGATACACCCACCTTAAAATTCAGTGTTTTGCTTTCTAACACTTATGCACAATTGTAGAAGGCATGGTCATTTTATTTGCGCCATAAAAGCCGTCTTCCCTTCAGATTATATTTCCTGGTGGAGAAATACATTGTCTTCCATGCAGCTTCATGCTGGATCGGTTAAAAAACGTTACTTTGAAAAAAAAAAAACCCTAAAAGACATGTTGTTCACTGTGATGTATTATGTATCTCAAGTGTGTTTCAAGTCTCTACAAGTTGATTTTAATAGCATACTGAAATGAACTGAAGCCAATGAGAGCCTGAAAGGTAGGAAAAAAAATCTAAAATTTACCACTATATTTTGAGAAGTGGTTATCAGTAACGTGAATGTGGATTGCATATATTGGGCTCAAACATGTACGATCGCCAGTATGATCCTTTAAATCCAAGGAGATACAATTTAGTGGGAAACATTATTGGATAACACATGTAACTGATGGTATTATTATAGCAGACATGAAGATGAAGCTATTAAAAAATAATGAGCTGCGTTGGCCTGAGAGAAACACACTGTGTGCTTCACATTTTTGACCTCATCTCTGAACTCCAAATAATAAACATGAAAATACACAGATCAGATGATGTCAGTGTCTGATTAGGAACTAATGTGCATACTAAATTATAAATTACATGGTGTGTGTGTGAGGGGTATAACCAGAGCTGGAAGCCTGACATGACAGACAGCTGCGCACTGCAGATATCAGAACACACACTATCTGTGTTTCAAGTCTACCAGGGAAAGAATGACACAATTGGTACTCAGCCAAGTTACTATAGTTCTGTTTTTATTCATACATGAGGTGATATACATCATGTTATAGAAAAGGTGACCAGAATCAAAGTCACAGTGAGGCTAAACGTGGAAGAATAAATGTTCAGATCGCTTGTGGACTGAATAGAATTTACCTAAATAACAAATGAATTATGTTAACAAGAACTATCAGAGTATATTATATTCTATTATATTATACATTGTGGAAGGAAAAGTGAGATTATGGGATTTTTCTCCTGTGGTAGGAGGATAGTTAATGGAACTGTTTTGTTTGGCTAGCATTCCCGCTTTACTTTATTGCAGTTGAGTTCACTTCCTCAGTCGGTGCGTCCTATTGAGACATGCTTCAAATACAGTTTAAGAGATGTTTTTTCTCACTTGGCTGTCACATGTGGTAACGGCTCAAACATGAATGCTGTAAGCGGAATGTGTACGATACTCTATTGGCAAGGAAACACACGTATTGTTTTGAGCAGTTTTCACTGTGTTACAGTTGTCAAGCTAGCAGCCTTTGGACCGGATTCATAAAAAATCATGCTAAGTATGCAGCATTATAAATGTGCACCCTGATAATTGAAGCTCATTCATAAAGCTTCATTACATTAATCAGCACACTGATAAGGTAGTGTTGTTGTAAGGTGAGTCACAGATAAAAGCCAGTGAGGATCGGCAAGTTAATGAGCTGCTTCATATTTATGAACCATCCTGATTCATGTAGTTTTAAAGCAACATTGTCATATTAAACCAGCAACGGAAACAGAAATTCTGTTTTAAAGCTCCACATTTTAAAAGACTGACACTAAAATAACAGTGACCGTGACTTCATAAGGCTGCGTAACTATTAGCAGGCAAAACATCACTTTATAAGGTGGGTGTATCACCTCAATATTTGATTTTGAAAGATTAAGAGATTTTGCAAAATATTAGGAAAGCTGAAATACGGTTTTATCCTTTGGGAAATGATTGTCAGTAACCTTATGTGTGGGAAAATTGACTATATTAGGCTCAAACATGCAAAATAGAAGGTATGGTCCTTTAATTTTTGCATGTTGGTTCGTTTGATGAACAGCTTTCTGACACGTAAATAAGGAAATACTTCCTCTTTCAAGGAAAATGGTAAAAGATGCAGGTAACCAGCATTTATGAATAAGGGAACATGGTTGCATGATTATATTTGCCCATATCGACATGGTAAATCATGCACTACCATTTATGAATCTGGCCCTTTGTGAACTTTCTTTTCCTTCTTCCCTGCTTCATCTCTGTTTGTTGCAGGCCAGACCTGGTTGATATGAGCTGTGTGTCCACTCAGACCAGTCGATCAAATTTAGAGCAGGCCTTTTACGTGGCTGAACAGTTGGGGGTGGCTCGACTGCTGGACCCTGAAGGTGAGATCCCAACACGCTGCCGGAACATTCTGAAACCTTTTGACACTTTCATGCAATTGATCATTTTGATTCAAGATGTTGTTTTTGTTGCTTTCTGAACACAGTGACACTCATGTTATTTCCTTCCCTCCTCAGATGTGGATGTTCAGTCTCCTGATGAAAAGTCAGTCATCACATACGTCTCCACACTGTATGATGCCTTTCCCAAAGTACCTGACGGCGCTGATGGCATCACTGCTAATGTAAGTTGATGGCATCATTCCAGATGCAGTTCCACTGAAATTCAAGGGAATGGTATTAAAATCTAGCTGATTGTCTGTTTCCTCTGAACAGGATGTTGACATCAAATGGGTGGAGTACCAGAACATGATCAAATACCTCAGCCAGTGGATCAAACACAATGTAACCGTGATGTCAGACAGAGCATTCCCCAACAACCCTGTGGAACTCAAGGTACCCACTCAAACAACCAGCACATTTTACTGTATAGATTGGTGATAACAGTTGTCATATTGTGATATTATAGTAATATGGAAGATTATAAGGGACACAATTAAAATAAAAAAAAAAATAGAGTGAAATATAACACATTTGTGATATACAATACATGATTCATTTGTATTTTTTTTTCCATACATGCATTTACTGTGTCATAATTAAGTGAAAAACATGGTACAGTCCAAACCACAGTTGGACATCGGGAGAGGTGGGACTTTTCCTGGTGGGCTAAAGCCATCAGTGGCCGGCCAGTGGTCTTTGCACTGTACAATACAATATTTATTAAAATGAACTTAAACTAAGCAAACATAATTTTTTCTTTCATAATTTTCTTGGTGTGGAGAAACAGCGGACAATTACAGACTTATTCACCCCACCTCCGGCACCACTGGCATTTTCAGAACTACTCCTTAAGCTCCGGCCCATGCTGTGATTAGCCTATGTTTTCTTTTTCATTCTGGCAGCAGCTGCTTCAGAAAAAGAAATGAGAGGGCTTTGCATTTAGTATTGGCATGTCTATGCGTGTATGTAGTCCATCATGCGTTGTTGAGGAGTCTTATTAAAAGCTCCTCCTGAGTCCCTCGCTCCTCGTCTCATGGCTGCAGAGGCTTCCTGACCTCAGCAGCCTGAACTGTTTGTCTGGGGTGGGTGGAGTCTTTGCTGATGCTGAGAGCCCTGGAGTAAATGTCCTGCAGGTCTGGAAGGGAAGACATGATGGTGTGCTCAGCCAAACGCACCACCTGCTGCAGGGCTTTACGGTCCTGTCCAGTCCAGTTCCCATACCAGGCGGTGATGCTTCCAGCCAGGATGCTCTCCATGACTGCAGTGTAGAACGATTTCAAAATAACAGGTGTCAGTTTAAACTTCCTGAGGTAGTAGAGGCACTGTCTGACCTTGCTGACCAGGAAATTTGTGCGAGTGTTCCACGTGAGGTCCTCAGTCATGTGAACACCAAGGTACTCTTTCCACCGGGGTCCTAACTTCCCTGCTGCCTACTGAAATCCAAAAAGTAGGTAATGTGGAAAGAGATGAGGTGCCCATGCTGGATAGGTAGACTGAAAAGCGAATGTTTCATCCTGCAACTTGCCAGTCAAAGCTAATACTGCTGAAAACCCACGCCAGCATGTAAAAACGAGCACATAAGATGCATGTGTAGTTTTAGTGTGTTGCAAGTCACCAATCCACACATCTTAAACTGTGAACACAGAAATACTACTACACAGACAGAACTATGTTTTTAAAATTTATTATTGAGTTTTTTTTAAGTGTGAGTGTGTGTGTGTGTGAAGAGAGAGGAGGGTGCAGGTTTAGATGGGATCGTTCCACATATTCACATCAAACAACACCTCAAAATCATTATCCTCCCGCTTCTCCTCCTCCTCTGGCTCCTTCTCTTCTTCTTGTTCTTCAGACATGCTGGGGTGAAGAAGCTGCGGAATTTCTTCCACTCTGACTTTTTCTTCTTCTTCTTCTTGGCCTGAAGGGCTCTCTCTCTCTCCAGCCTCTTGTAATCATCAAAGAGTCCTCACACTCATCCTTCTCAGCCTGGAGGTCTATTTTTATTTCACTGAGAGATGAGAGCACCTCCACCTTCTTCAGCTTCTCTCTGAGCTTCCTTTCTGTTTCTGGAACTCTGTGGCTTTCTGCTCACTCATCCTGACGCAGGTCCTGATCTTGTCCAGTTTGTTCTTACGGTTCATGTTACTGTCTTTCAGGACCGTTTCATTCTGTACAGCAAGGGTCATGCTGTTCTCTTCATGCAGTATCAGCTCTGTTAGAAGGGCCTCATTCCTCTGAATTTCCTCATAGAGCTGAGCTTTGAAGGTCTCCACAGCGTCCTTGGTTGTCATGGTTGTTGTGTTTGTGTGCGTGTGGTTGTAAGAGTGTGTTTGTGTGTTTGATTTAGGTTCAAGAGCCATTTCAGTAGAGTCAAACTGAGGATTAGGGCAAGCTATCACATGGAAATGGGAAATTAGCCTAATGGCTAAAGCGGGGTTTGTGTATGTGTGTGTTCACAAGAAGTAATGAAGTAATGTATGGGCTAAAATAATTTTACATGTGTGTATGTGTCCTGTGAATACACAGAAAGTTATGCTGCATCAAAGACAAATGTGTCATTACCTGAACTTACAGTATAAATGTGCTGACTTGGGGTCATGGAGGGGCTTCAGACCTCTGACACAGGAAGTAAAGCTGGAGCCACTTTTACAGCTGGAGCCACTGTTTAAGGTCCCTGTCAGTCTTCTGCATCAATGTTACACATACTATAGCAACAACTGAAGCCTTTTCTCTGAATAATTAATCAGAAATTGTCAATTACAAGAAAAGGGTTTTGTCATTTATCCCAATATGGAGCCTGGATAAGGATGATAAACTACAGAAGCCTGTGACGGCAATGAGGATAGGGTTCTTTATGGGTTCAAAGTTTTTTGACCCGACCCAAACAGACCCAAGAAAAACATGTGTGAACATGCATAAATAAGTAAAAATATATAAGTGAAAGAAACCCAAGAACAATCAGACCCGACCTAAAACAGACCCGAGGATAATTAGACCCGATCCAAAATGTGGAAAAATGAAACAGACCGAAATATACCACGTCATGATCATGTGCAACTTTTTTCATCATCATGTGTTTTGGGAGAATCTAGATTACATTTTAAGTAAATTAAACAGAATGTTAATATTGATAATAATTTCAATAATTTTTCACTGTTGAAGGTACGTTAAAGGTGTAATCAATCCATTCCAAGCATCAAACCATACCAGATGATCAAACGTCAGTAACATTAGCTGCTAATTTAGCCAATTCATGACAATATCCAAATTACTATAACATTAGCTCCTAACTTTGGCCATTTAAAGCATCTGTCATTCAAATTTAAACCAAAGAGTCATCTCATTAACAAAATACAAAACACAGATTAACGACCTGCAATCAATTTCATCTAACATACACGTCAGAATGTTTTCTGATACTGGAAAAAAAAATGTTTTATTTTTTAACATCAGAACATTCTACATTACAAGGAGCACACTGTGCATGTGTGTGAGTGTGTGTGTGTGTGTTTGAGAGTGTGTAGATATATTGTAGGCTGAGGCATTTCAGACCCATATGATCCATAATATGGTGATGGCCTTTTGTAAAATCTGATTTTAGGGCGTAAAAAATATTCATAAACTAATAAAATGTCAGGCTACGCATGATAAAACAGATGTGTCGCTGTCTGAGCAGCCAGAATTGACAGAGAGGCTACATAGTCGTTGCGCTAAAATGAGAAATTCCATCTCTGATGAAGCAAGAAACAGCTTTGAATTAAAAATAATGATAATGTGTCACCCAAAACTGAACATTGAAAGCATTACAGATTTAGTGCAGGGCTACCATATTCAATTGTACAATAGTTTATAAGAAATATTGATTTTAAACTTATAAACAGTGCCATCTTATGGGCATTAATAGTACAACAAACGCGACACGCTACAGGGAACAGAGGAACTACAACATCTGCAGAGCTACTGAATTCTGCATCTACTGAAGAAATATGTAAACCTAAAAATCAAGAACCATAACCATACAATTATGTAGGAACAGGAGGTTTTTTATTATTTTGAAGAGATCATGCTATTGTTACCCCATTGTTACCTTGTTATTATTGAAATGATAATTTATAACCATAAGGACTTATTCCTTATTGTTACCCTCATGTATTTGTCTTCTTATTACGCTATTACAAAATTAAACCCGAAGAATAATATTGTCACTGTTGTTACCAAGCTAATATAGGCCACATTCATAAACAGTTAGGGTTAGGGTTAGCGTTAGCATGTTGATATGGGCAAATATCATCATGCAACCATGTTCCCTCATTCATAAACACCTCTTACCTGCATCTTTTAAAGAGGCGTTACTACAGTATTTCCTTATTTACATGTTGGGGAAGCTATTCATAAAACACACCGTCACACTAAAATTAACACGAGTTTCATTCTAGTCATAAATTTCAGCAGTATGAAATCTGAGTGAAGTGTAAAAATGTATTTGCCTCATATATGTTAGTGATCAATAAATTTGATAAACTCACTCAGCTGATCAGTCAGTTTTTAAATGGTGAGTTTTNTTAGTGATCAATAAATTTGATAAACTCACTCAGCTGATCAGTCAGTTTTTAAATGGTGAGTTTTGAACCAACCTCACACACGTTCCTGTGGTGCTGAGCTTATTCATAAAGCCTCATCGACTGTGCTGTGTGGGGGTCTGTCTTCCACAGACACACACACACACACACACACACACACACAGAGCGCAATCACACACTACGGAGGTTAATGCGTGCATTTAGCTGTTATTTTAGAATCAATCTTCTAAAATGTGGAGCTCTAAAGCAGAATTTATGTTTCCTTTAAAACCAGATGAATCAGGATAAATTATGGCTCACAAATATGAAGAAACTTATTAACATGCTGATCTTCATTGGCTTTTACCTGAGACACACCTTACAACAACGCTATCTTAATGTGACACCAGTGCTCTGATTAATATAATGAAGCTTTTATGAATGAGCTTCAACTATCACGGAGTGCATTGTCGTGGCAATTTGACCACCTATGACAGCTAATGAGGAACGAGACAAACTCTCCTTACAGTATTGTCACACTTTATTAATGCTCAAGCAAGAAGCAAAACTTACAAGTGCCCCTGAACTCAGAAAAGACATTTCATTATGTTGGAATATTGTACAAAAACAGTCATCTAAGCATTCTCACATTTCATTGGTTATAATATCACATAATAATCAGTTATTGGTCAGTTGCACTTCTTCTGTCAACATCAGTCATTCCCACAGTCCCCTGGTCTTCTGTTCTTTGTTCTTCTTCACAAACCAGGTTTTGGCTTGAGGTCATATTGCTTGTTAGGCTGCGCATAATCTCAGCAAACACAGACAGTAGTGTTAATAGTGTGAACATATCAATGTCACAGATCCTAATAATAAAAACTGACCAGTTGTGCACAGCTGGCGAGGGTTATGTTAGTTTACAGTTACAGACACTATCTTAAATGCAGTTATTTCACACAGTATAAGCTTAATCAACAAAAGCATGAACAAATAGCATAATTTCTCTCACAGCATTTAGTGTAATGCTGCATATTTAGTGTGATTTTGTATGAATCTGGCCCTATATATTTACTTTACCTGAGTATTAGCACTTTGTTATTACCAAGCTGTAAGTTAACTGAAAAACATTTTAGTGATGATTATTATTTTCAGCTTACATACACTTAATCCCGTCTCATTTTTCATGCTGTTGGAGTAGATGCTGGCGTCACGTAGCCCTAGCGTCTTTCTGTCAAGTCAGTTTGATGGATAGCAGCTTCCACTCACATGTTAGAGACTGATTACTCTGAATTAATCACACTTTGCTTCGAAGAATGTATGGAAGTGTTAACTGTAACCTCTGCTTTCTTTTGCAGGCACTTTACACACAGTATTTGCAGTTTAAAGAACATGAAATCCCTCTGAAAGAGAATGAGAAGACAAAACTCAAAAACCTCTATAAAATGCTTGAGGTAAACACATGCATGTGTCAAAATGTGCCTCAGCACATCGCAGGTTTTTTAGTTCTGCATATGACCATTGTAATGCTCTGCATTTGTGTCTGCACATCAGGTGTGGATTGAATTTGGACGCATTCAGTTACCGCAGGGTCACCACCCAAACGACATAGAGAAGGAATGGGGTAAATTGATTGTGGCTATGCTGGAAAGAGAGAAGAGCCTGAGGCCTGAGATGGAAAGGTATGTGGAGACACTGAGCCTCTTTCTGCTTTGCCTGTCCTTCCAGAATGTGATTCATAGTCATGTCGTGGCACTCGCCCATCATATCCGCCTGAAGGCATGGAGAGCCAGAGCTTTAATGGTGTTTGAGGACGTTTTTAGCTGTTGTGAGACCACATACATAAGCCTAAAATACATGCAAGATGACAATAAAGCAGCTAGGATGCCATATGAGTTTGTGCTGCAGCATCATATTTGATGCTGTTATTTGAAGAAACCCACACTCTGACATGATTTATATCAGCATATTTATGAGCTCTTGGACCTGTTATTCCTTGTTGAGGTTTATGACAGCTAAACTGCAAATGATAAGGTTGACTGATGTTCCACTTGAACAGGTGAGAGCGATTTGCAAAATCAGCAAACCTGACGCGGCTATTTTATGTCCTAAAATTCAGGAACTAGTTCACAGAACATAATCACATACTATCTAACTTTAAAACATATAGATTTAATTGTAATGTTAACATTAATATTTTATACATGATTTTCTCAGACTCTACATCATCAGCATGATCATTTATTGACCAAAATGCCTATTATATCATATCTAAAAAAAAAGTTCCAGTTTAAATCCTGTTGAGTTAAACAAATGCTTGATGTATCAAATGTGATTAAAAAAAATAAATAAATAAAAATAATAATAATATATGCAAAAAAAAAAATTAAGAATTTTTTTTTTGAGGACAAAGAAACAAAGAAATAAATTACAAAAAAATTAGAATTTCCTGATAATTATACTGTATCATGGGTCAGGCTTTCTAGGGTTAAAGGACCATACCACCCATTTTGCATGTTTGAGCCTAATATATTCAATTTTCATATACGTAACATTACTGATAATCATTTCCCAAAGCATACTGCTGGAACGGTGAATTAAAATGTTTTTTCCTACCTTCCAGACCTCCACTGGTTTCAGTTCATTCTGGTACACTATTAAAATCAACTTGTTGATTCTTGAAACGTTCTTGGATACGTAATCCATCATCATGAACAACACATGTATTCAGGTTTTTTTCCCGAAGTTTCATAATTTTAACGTTCAAGCGCAAGAAAAAGTGCAGAGTAAATGTATGTCTCCACCAGGGAATATAGTACCAAAAGAAGA
Organism: Lucifuga dentata; assembly: GCA_014773175.1. Classification (NCBI taxonomy): domain Eukaryota; kingdom Metazoa; phylum Chordata; class Actinopteri; order Ophidiiformes; family Bythitidae; genus Lucifuga; species Lucifuga dentata. Next base: position 117,284 of record VXCM01001764.1, read on the forward strand.
CCTGTGTTTATCGAAAAATTTTAATGACTGTGACTTCATAAGGCTGCGTAGCTATGAGCAGGAGAAATATCAGTTTTTAAGGTGGGTGTATCACTTGAATATTTGATTTTGAAAGATTAAGAGATTTTGCAAAATATCAGAAAAGCTGAAATACGGTTTTATCTTTTGGGAAATGATTGTCAGTAACTTAACGTATGAAAATTGAATATATTAGGTTCAAACATGCAAAATGGGTGGTATGGTCCTTTAAGACATGCTTCAAATGTAATATATATTTTTTCATGTTGGTGTGGAGCAGTGCTTCTCAAACTGTGTGGTGTCCCCCTCCTTTTTTTTTTTTTTTTTNTATATAGTTGTGGTATATGCCAAGATTGGCACAACCATTTTTTATATATATGCAATTTAATCTAGTGGTGTCCCCCTCCTACGGGGCACTGAGGGAATGCAGTTTACCAGTTTACCAGGTGAAAAATATGGACCAGAAAAAGAATGAATCTGTTTCACGTTGGAACAACAAACAAATATTTCTTCAATGTTAGCAACATTAGCAATGCTATGCATTCAGGCAGCAGAATGGATAGATAGCTTTATTTTGACAGGGATGAAAAGAAAAACAGTGTGAACTGTGGGCACCAGTGAGGAATGTGTGGCACACTGATTCAAGACAGGGACTACATTTAGCGTGTTATTTTCATCAAGACAAGGTAATCTCAGGGTAATATGTCCCGACTCGCTCAGCTCAGAGAGGAAGGAATTTGGGAAGCAGAATTAATGAAGCACAACCCTGTTTGATAAAAGACGTGCAGAGCAAAACAGCCTCAACAACAATCACTTCTTTATCTCTCTTGAAAAAAAACATACGCACCTGTTCTTTTTTTTGTAGTTGTTGCAATTCATCCTGAAAACATCAACGCATTTCTTTTCGTGCTCGGCAGTTTTGAAAAAGCACAGAGCTCAATGGAGCAGTGAATTTGATGTGGAAAAAATGTAACATGCATTCATTATATAGCTGCATAAGAGAAATTAAAGGACCATACTAGCCATTTTGCATGTTTGAGCCTAATATATTCAATTTTCATACACATGACGTTACTCACATGTATTTCCCAAAGCGTACTACGGAACAGTGAATTAAAAATGTTTTTTCCTCTATCTTCCAGACCACCATTGGTTTCACTTCATTCTGGTACGCTATTAAAATCAACTTGTTGATACGTGAAACGTTCTTGGGATAGGTAATCCATNCTGGTACGCTATTAAAATCAACTTGTTGATACGTGAAACGTTCTTGGGATAGGTAATCCATCATCGTGAACAAGACGTGTGTTCAAGTTTTTTTCAAGGTCATGTAATTTTAGCATTTAAATGCAATGAAAAATGTGGAATGATCTGAAAATGCTTTCAAGTGGTTCATTCAAGTACTGCAGTGAAGAACTGACAACACAAAGCATTTTCAGATCACTTCATGCTTTTTATTGCGCTTCAACACTAAAATTATGCAACTTTGAAAAAAAAAAAAGTGAATACACGTCTTGTTGGTGATGATGGATTACCTATCCCAAGAATGTTTCAAGTATCAACAAGTTGATTTAAATAGTGTACCAGAATGAACTGAAACCACTGGAGGTCTGGAAGGTAGGGAAAACATTTTTAATTCACCTTTCCAGTAGTATGCTTTGGGAAATGATTGTCAGTAACGTAACATGTNAAAACATTTTTAATTCACCTTTCCAGTAGTATGCTTTGGGAAATGATTGTCAGTAACGTAACATGTAAGAAAATTGAATATATTAGGCTTAAACATGCAAAATGGGTGGTATTGTCCTTTAAAGTCAAAAGAAAGGTGATGGTGATGTAATCTCAATAAAATTAGGTTAAACTTGGCTCTTGTTAAAAATTTCCCTAATATTAATAGATAATCCTAAAATATTTATTGGGGGAGTTACAGAGTTACAGTTTATGATGGTAAACTGTCATTCTGCTTGTAGGTTAGATGTTATTTCTGCAGAACCTTTGAGCTGACAGATACTGTATCATCATTTTCAACTTAGAAATTCACAATGATTTACTTTAGTTCAACAATTAGCATATCCATCCCTGCCTTTGTGGTGAAATGTTAGCGTGTTAATGTGGGTGTGGTGACAGTTGGCAGAAACAGCAGCACAGCATTCTGGCAGCACATTACACATTCTTGCCTCTTGTTAAAGCGTGATGTCTCAACCTGAGATGTATTTTCATCCCCTTGAGGCAGCATTTTATTTCGGGGTGGGTTTCACTTTATGGGCCTCTCACCTGGCTGTGACACTATAAAAGTGAGCATGCCAAAGACTTTCTGTCAGATCTGCGAATGCTCTCGGTGACACGGTGGACGTTATGTTGAGGTTCGGATCCTTGCGGGGAGGATGAGTTTGATGATCAATGTGACAGGCATTGTTTGAGTTGTTGGGAAGAGCAACAGAGGTCGACAGCGTGATAACATGGCGTATCTGAGTGATCTCTCACCTGTTAGCAACATCAGTTTCAGCAGCTTTGGCTCCAGGCAGAACTATGAACATTTACAGACTAGCAGCGCAATCTTTCCCAATAACAGCAATGTCCGTGGACCAAGGTGAGGTCACAGAGTGCATGTTTGGCTTTTATGAAGCTTTTTGGCTTTTAAACTCGCAATCTCAGTCTGATCTCTTTGTTTTTGTAGGCTTGAGCTGTTGCAGCAGATTGCCAACAGGGTCCAGCGGGACTGTGTTAACGGAGAGGACAAGCTGGCGTTAGCTCAGACCTCCCTGCAGGCTGTGAGTTTCATGCTACCTCCATTGGATTTAGTTCAGTTTGTGATAAAATAGTTAATTTTACATGCCTCTGCTTGTCTCTTTCTTCTGCTCAGGATGCAAAGCGCCTTGACTCTGGTATTCAGTTCCTGAATGAAGCTGAGATTGCTGGCTACCTTTTGGAATGTGAGAATATTCTCAGACAACAAGTAGTGGACATCCAAATTCTTCTGGATGGGAAATTCCCCTTTGCAGATCAACTTGTCCAAAGGTATGAGGTAAATTCTCTTATGAATAAAACACCAAACTTTCCAGACCACTAATTCACTGTATGTCTTATTTTTTTCACAGGGTGTCGAAACTCCGGGATGACCTTTTAGCCCTGAGAACTGAGTGTTCTTCTGTGTATAGTAAAGGTCGCACCTTGACAACAGAGCAAACCAAAATGATGATCTCAGGCATTAGTCAGAGCCTCAACTCAGGCTTCTCCCAGAACATAAACACAGGCCTGAAACCAGCACTATCCCCAGGGGGGCTGGTTGCCCCTGGGTCCACTTTCTCATCTAGCATTACCCCATGCCTTACTCCATCTTTGACCCCTGCTTTGACCCCAGGTCTGCAGCCTGCTTCAGTCCAGGCTTACATGGGGAGCAGTGGAATTGATCTAAGGACCCTCAAGCATTTGAAACACATGCAGATCTGCAAACCTTTAGTGAAATCCTCACTGGCAGACCCCAACATGACAGATGAGGAGGTCAACATGAAATTTGTTCAGGACCTTCTAAACTGGGTGGAGGAGATGCAGGTGAGCACAGTCAGGGATCATCTATATATTCAATTGTTTCTGTTATGTTAATCTGAGTTGAAGTATGCAACATTCAGATTTTTAGTCATTAGGACAAGCAAATGTGCATATTTGAGTTTAGCTCAAATTTACATGATTAAGAATTTAAGGACTGGGAGTTAATATATGGAATATTTGAAAGAAAATCTGATTTACAGTTGCAGTTGGATCATGCAGAATGGGGATCTGATTTGCCAAGTGTGGAAATGCATTTAGAGAGCCACAAAGGTGTGCATAAAGCCATCGAAGAATTTCAAATGAGTCTCAAAGACGCCAAACTTAGTGAGGTAAGCACTTTACAGGTTCACAGTCCTACATTAAGCCTGAAATGTTGCAGCTGCTTTCCCAAACTCCACCTCCCTGAATTTACACTAATATCTGTTTCTCATTCTGGTTTCCCAGATTCAGATGACCCTCCCCCTGAAACTAACATATTCAGAGAAACTGAACAAACTAGAGAAGCAATATGAAAAACTGTTGGTAAGTGATCTGTTGACATTAAAGTTGTGTATCTGTGCGTGTTGTTCATAACTGACTGTAAGAGTTTGGTTCTTAACAGAGCTGTTCAGGAGAGCGGCAGAGTCACCTGGAAAATCTACATGACTTTGTGTCACGGGCTACGCAGGAGCTTATCTGGCTGAATGAGAAAGAGGAAGAAGAGGTTGCTTTTGACTGGAGCGATCGCAATAGCAACATCTCCAAGAAAAAAGACTACCATGCCGTATGTCCTTTTGATCTTGTTTTTCATGAAAAAAAAAAAGCTGGCTTATACTTAAACTGTGACAGGACACAGCTGCATTAATTTGATACAGCAGTAATCTCATTCAGCAAAGGGTTTGTGTGTCGTGGCATGAACCAACATCTTCCTACTTGGCACTGAGGGGATATTTGATTGTATGACTGGTTCTTTGCCATGGCTTAATGCCGCTTTGTAACCCCTTTGACAGGACCTGATGAAGGAGCTAGATGAAAAGGAGGAAGCGATCAAGTCTGTGCAGGACAAAGCAGACAGCCTTCTGCTCAAGAACCATCCGGCCAGGCTAACTATTGAAGTAAGCTCTGGTTTCATGCTGAGCTCTGCAGAAAGTAAAGACTCCAAATAGTTTGCTTTAGTATTGTCTTCACCCTGCATACAGCTGCCACCTAAAACAAGGTGACATTATCGTTACTTTATATCTGGACAATATGACATTATCAGTAATTTATGTCTGGATAATATGACATTATCATTACTTTATACCCGGACGATATGACATTATCATTAATTTATGCCTGGAAATGTGATATTATCATTAATTTATACCTGGACAATATGACATTATCATTAATTTATGCCTGGAAATGTGATATTATCATTAATTTATACCTGGACAATATGACATTATCATTAGTTTATACATGGACAATATGACATTATTATTAATTTAAGCCAGGACAAGGAAAGATTATCATTAATTTATGCCAGATAATATGATATTATCATTCATTTAAGGCAGGACAATGTGACATTATCATTTCATTTTTTTCCCAGGCGTACAGAGCTGCGATGCAGACACAGTGGAGCTGGATTTTACAGCTCTGCTCATGTGTAGAACAGCATCTCAGAGAAAACGCTGTTTATTTTGAGGTGAGCTGCTGCCATCTCCTGGTCATTACAGTGAAGATACAGCACCCTCCACAAATATAAAAACAAAATGTGCTGTGAAAAAAATGTCTTTATGTTTATCCTCTTGATATTTCATTCAAAATATTAACAAAAATATAACCTTTAATTAAAGTAAAACAATTGAAAGGAAAAAGGAATTCTTATTATGAAACAAATATTTTTCCTCAATTGGCCTCTATATCGACTCCACTCGCAGTGAGGATGATGATTCGAGTGGCCAAAGAATCTCAAAGGATCACAGCTGGAGGATTGCAGACCTTAGTCTGGTTTTGGGGTCAGAAAGTCTCCAAAACTACGATCAGATGCCACCAGACCGATTGAGAAAAATATTAGTTTTGTGATAAGAATTTCTTTTTGCTTTTTATTTACCAAGGTTGCCAATATTTGTGAAGGGCACTGTACATTTATTGCTCATACATAATTTGTACACTATTTTGCTCTGCAGTTTTTCAGTGATGCCAAAGAATCCATTGACTACCTTAAGAGCCTGCAAGACGCCATTCAGAGGAAGTATAGCTGTGATCGAACCAGCAGCTTACACAGACTGGAGGATCTCATTCAGGAATCCATGGTAAACATTGAGATTAGTGTGTGCTTTCTGTATGTGTGTGTGCATGGAGGTGATCAAAAATAACATCTACACATGTAATTTATCCCCAGGATGAAAAAGAGCAGCTCCTCCAGTACCGCAGTACAGTCGCTGGGTTGGTGGGCAGGGCCAAAACCATCGTGCAGCTCAGGCCCAGAAACCCAGACAGCCCCGTGAGATCCTCCATCCCCGTTAAAGCCATCTGTGATTACCGACAGATAGAGGTATCATCCGTTCAACTAAACCTCATTTCAATTTGTTTTCAGTATTACAGCAAATCTATCCTACGTCTATATTGCACCTTTTTCAGATAACCATATATAAAGACGATGAGTGTGTGTTGGCCAGTAACTCTCACCGGGCTAAGTGGAAGGTGATCAGCCCAGCAGGAAACGAGGCCATGGTGCCGTCTGTCTGCTTCACCGTGCCGCCACCCAACAAAGAGGCTGCTGATGTGGCTGCAAGGTGAGATGCTGGAGTTCATTATTATTCACTTACAGCCCTGCACAGGCCTCGGGACATGTTACATACTACTACTATTGTATGTTATACTATAATTATTTTACTTCTTAAAGAACCATACCATCCATTTTGCATGTTTGAGCCTAATATATTAAATTTTCATACATGTTACATTGCTAACAATCATTTCCCAAAGATAAAACTGTATTTCAGTTTTCCTGATATTTTGTAAAATCTCTTAATCTTTCAAAATCAAATATTCCAGTGATACACCCACCTTAAAAATCGATGTTTCTCCTGCTAATAGTTACACAAAATTATGAAGTCACGGTCGTTTAAATTTTTAGATAAATGCAGGTCTTCTTTTGGGACTATATTCNAATTATGAAGTCACGGTCGTTTAAATTTTTAGATAAATGCAGGTCTTCTTTTGGGACTATATTCCCTGTTGGAGACAGATTCACTCTGCACTTTTTATTGAATTTAAACACTAAAATTACAAAACTTTGAAAAAACCTGAATATATGTGTTGCTCATGATGATGGATTACCTATACCAAGAATGCTTGTTTTTTCTTTTTTCTTTTTCTTTTTTTTTTTCTTGCTTTTTTATGCTTTGGGAAATGATTGTCAGTGTATGTATGTGTATGAAAATTGAATATATTCTGCTCAAACATGCAAAATGGATGGTATGGCCCTTTAAGTCTAGGGCTTGTTGTTGGGTTCAGACAGAACTGTGTAGGGCCAGGGTGGGTATGGGCCTAAAATTAAATTAAATGCAGGACTCTATATTCATTGTACTCCACCATTCACTAAAACATTGACTTTGCGTGGATAAATTATTGTCTCTGTCTTTGGCTGCAGAACTGAGCAGTTATACCAGAATGTTCTGGCACTGTGGCACCACTCCCACATCAACATGAAGAGTGTGGTGTCTTGGCATTATCTTATGGCTGATATACGAGCCATCCGCAATTGGAATGTGGCCACAGTATGTTTAAGGAATCATATTTATTCATCACATTAACAATGCCAGGTGCTCATTTATGATCATCTTTTATAAACCCAGATTTTTTGCATTTATTTCTTTAACCCCTGTAGATCAAGACCATGTTACCGGGTGAGCATCAGCAGGTCCTGAGCAACCTGCAGACCCACTTTGAGGACTTTGTGGAGGACAGTGAGGAGTCTGAGGTGTTCACAGTGGCAGACTGCAGCCAGCTGGAGAGAGACGTAATGGCCTGCAAAGAGTTCTATGAAGAGCTGCTCCGATCTGCAGAGAGAGGCAAGGCCAAGCTGCACTTCCTGTCCTGCAGCAAGCTGCTGCATATATAACACCACATGCCACAGCCTGTTTAAGCTTTAAGTCCATTCCTTATTGAATTATGTTTTTTTCACTAAATCAGGAACACTCTCAAAGAGGCAGTTTATGAGGGGTTAGAAACTTCAAACATGGCGGTGGTGCTAATGTGAGTTATGGGTTTTATATAGGTCAAACTGCACAAATATACCCCCTGCTTTTATGAGGTAACATAGATAAACAGATGTAAATACATATTTTACATGCATGCATTAGCTTCAACCCCTTATATCTTTATAATTTGTTAAAATAAACTTCTCATATTAGGTCCACTGTCCTACCAGGTACATCCATTAACCGTGAATACAAACTGCCATTTATTAAGCTACATCACCACATGTTGAGCTTGGTCTTATACTATGACAAAGCTGCCACCTAGAGATATCTGTGGCCTCTGACAGCAAGCTAAACACTCTGTCTACTGGTCTCATGCATAGTAATGGAATTACTGGAATTTTGAAATGGAAATGATCTTTTAAATAGTCAATTTTACCTTTAAACATCAGTTTTTTTTTTTTTTTTTNTTTTTTTTTTTTTTTTGTCTATTTTTTTTTGTTTAGAAAGAACAATCTTTGACAGTTATGTACATATTTCCTCAGAATAGCTACCAGAATGAGATTAAAAAACTGTCAAGACAGGAACGGTTACATCATCCATCAGTGCTTCAAACTAAAACAGTTTACCATCTGTCACTTATGCTCACTAATGGTTTTTCTGGTAAACAGAGGAGCACGAGGAGTCCGTGTACAATCACTACATCTCAGAAATACGAAACTTCCGGATGCATCTGGAAGCCCATGAAGAACATTTAATCAGGCAAATCCGCACGCCACTGGAGAGAGACGACCTGGAGCAAAGCCTGCAGCGCATTGCAGAGCATGAGGTGCTCATCTGAGTGTCCAAAATATAAAAACACCTTGAAATTAATTGTGCTGTTATTTTAATTATTTCATTCCATACTCGGTTGTCTTCCAGAGAAAAACGGCAGAGCTGAACAAACTGAAGGAGGATCTGGAGGGAATGAAGGAGAAGTGTGAAACATTCCTCAGACAGGCTGCAGGTTTTTCGTCTGCACCAAACCTTTCCTCTGAGCTCAGCGTCCTCATTCAGAGCATGAACCAAGTCTACTCCATGTCTTCCATCTATATGGACAAGTAAGAGGAGATTGTACTGGTGCCTATAAAATAATAAATATTTGCAAAGAAGCATCACCTTATTGATGACATGTATTTTTTTCTTTATACAGATTGAAAACAGTAAGTTTAGTGGTGAAGCACAGCCAAAGTGCAGAGGCTCTGGTTAAGACCTACGAATCCAAACTGTATGAAGAAGATGCTATGAACTCTGACCTCAAGTCCATTGAAATGGTCATTTCTACACTCAAGGTAATAAATAAAAATCAATTTAAGCCTCACGAGTTGGGATAAGAAATGAAACGTGTATTTTAATGGTGTTTTTTTTTAAAATTACATTTTAAATAATCATTTCTCTCTTTGGCTACAGCAATGGCGGACAGAGATTGATGAGCAGCAAGAGATTTTCCACGACATGGAGGATGAGCTGCAGAAAGCGCGAGTCATCAGCGAGCGCATGTTTAAAACTCACAACGAGCGTGACTTTGACCTGGACTGGCACAAGGAGAAAGCCGATCAGATGAGCGAGAGGTGGCACAACATTCACTCCCAGATAGAGAGCAGGTCAGTGGGTTTTCTGAGTTTCTGTGCAGTAACAACATTTAGCAGTATTACCACCGCTGACGGAGGATGCGCATTCGCTTTCAGGCTTCGGGATCTGGAGGGTATCAGCAANTATTACCACCGCTGACGGAGGATGCGCATTCGCTTTCAGGCTTCGGGATCTGGAGGGTATCAGCAAATCTCTGAAATACTACAGAGACTCTTACAGTAGTCTGGATGAATGGGTTCGAGAAATGGAAGCGGCACAGCTGAAGTTCCAAGAAAACAAACCTGAAGACAGCAAGACTATTGCTGAGCGGCTAAATCATCAGAAGGTAGAAACAGAAAGGACTTCTTTACACTAAGATACATACAGCTGCTATAAATGTATATAAATAAATGTATATAAATGTATGACTGTCTAAAACATCTGTTTTTCAGGTGCTTGTTGCTGAAATTGAGCAGAAGCAGAGCAGAATTGATGAGTGTCAGAAATACACAGAGCAGTACTCATCTGCCGTTAAAGTAAGCAAATTATTTCAACTCAAAAAGCTTAAAGGGCCATACCGGTCATTTTCCATGTTTGAGCCTAATATCTTCAATTTTCATACATGTAACGTTACTGACAATCATTTCCCAAAGCATACTNAGCCTAATATCTTCAATTTTCATACATGTAACGTTACTGACAATCATTTCCCAAAGCATACTACTGTAATGGTGAATTAAAATTTTTTTCCCTACCTTCCAGACCTCCACTGGTTTCAGTTTATTCTGGTAAAATCAGCTTGTTTATACTTGAAACGTTCTTGGGATAGGTAATCCATTATCATGAACAAGACGTATATTCAGGTTTTTTTTAGAAGTTTCATAATTTTAGCATTTAACACAATAAAAAGCGCAGAGTGAATGTATGTCTCCACCAGGGAATATAGTCCCAAAAGAAGACCTGCGNATAAAAAGCGCAGAGTGAATGTATGTCTCCACCAGGGAATATAGTCCCAAAAGAAGACCTGCGTTATCGAAAAATTTAAATGACCCTGGCTTCATAATTTTGCGTAACTGTTAGCAGGAGAAACATTGATTTTTAAGGTGGGTGTATCACTTGAATATTTGATTTTGAAAGATTAAAAGATTTTGCAAAATATCAGGAAAGCTGAAATACAGTTTTATCCTTTGGGAAATGATTGTCAGTAACACAACGTATGAAAATTGAATATATTAGGCTCAAACGTGCAAATGGTTGGTATGGTCCTTTAACATCCATGACGTTTAGATAGTAAACACACTGTGTTTATGTTCATATTAGAGGGGAAAAACAGAAAAAACTTGTATTTCTAATTTCATTTGTGGAATCTGCATTTGTATAATCATACGTAAATCTCCATTTAGGATTATGAACTTCAGCTAATGACCTTCAGAGCAATGGTTGACTCCCAACACAAATCTCCTCTGAAGAAACGACGGATGCAGAGCTCCTCTGATGCCATCCAGCAGGAGGTGAAACTCATGAAACCGTAACAGCAGAGGAGATTAGTTCTGCATGTGTTGTGCACGTTTAATGAGAGAATTTTCTTGTTTCATCGCAAAACAGTTTATGAATCTTCGAACCCGCTACACCGCTCTGGTGACGCTCATGACACAGTATGTGAAGTTTGACAGTGAAACGCTGAAGAGGACCGAAGACGAGGAGGTGAGTAATTATAACTCTGAGGCAAAAAATGTGCAGTTTTATTTTCTGCGGAGGCATTTGTTTCCTGAATCTTTGCTGAATCTTTTTCCTGAATCTTTTGTTTATATTCTTTTATCTTGCATGTGTAACATCCACATCTCTACAAAAAGTCATGTGAAATATTTTAAATAGACAAATATACATAAAATTCAATTACTGGTTTTGTGCATGTGAAAACTATAATCTAAACTAGCAGGTGGCTTGCAAAGTCAGAGAAACTGACTCATGACATCACAAGCGTTACTTCCTGTTGGTGTAAAAAGTACGAGTTGGTGTTCAGCTCATTATAAACTAAATTATCTACTTTTTCACTTATAAAAAGTGGAATAAGGAAATGTATGGTGGTAGTGAAGTCCAAAACACAAACACAAAGTGCAAAACACATTTACAAATCAGAAAATACTTTTACAATTTCAAACACACTTTTACAATTTCAAAAACACTTTAACAATTTTGAAAATACTTTTACAATTTCGGAAACACTTTAACGTTTGAATGAAACGGAAAATGTGGGGACAAAGCTTCTTGTTCGTGATTGGACAGCACTCATGTCAACTGCTGCTTTTGTTTTTTCAAAAGAACTGAAACAAAAAATAGGAAAAAATCCTCCTCATTCTCTCTGTTGTTGCAGGGCGCGTGAAACTTCAGAGGAGTTATTATATATCTATATCTATATCTATATGTATATATATATATATATCTACACACACACACACACACACACACACACACTTCCATATAGTTCCTTTGAAAAAAAGTAACTGATATGGGTGCTATCCAATCACGAACAAGAATATTTGTCCCTACCTTTTCTGTTTCATCAATCATTAAAGTGTTTCTGAAATTCTAAAAGTGTTTTCAAAATTGTGTTTTTGAAATTGTAAAATTGTTTTCAAAACTGTAAAAGTGTTTCCAAAATTTATTAAAGTATTTCCAAAATTTGTTAAAGTGTTTCTGAAATTGTAAAAGTGTTTTCTGATTTGTAAATGTGTTTTGCGCTTCATGGCCACCGTAGAAATGTGATGCATGTATGCATGTACAGTAGCTGCTTATTGCTGTGGTGGTGATTTGCTGGGAGAAAGAAGCTCGTAAATTTTTCAACAGAAACTTTTCCTTCTGTCAGAATTCCTTTGGGGAAATTAAGTCTCTCTAGGATTTCATAGAGAATTTTTAATTTGTATGGCACTCAATAGTGTTAACTTGTAATGATTTATAGCAACGTTCTTGTCATTTTTAAGTGAATTTGGCAAATCTTCAGTTTTTGAAATATTTCTGATGTTTCTGCTGATTTTGGGGAAAAGTCATGCAGGTTTTAAAAATGCAAATTCCTGGAGAGATTTTATTGTGCCGCTCTGGTGATAAGGAAGACGTTTTTCTTACAGAATCTCCTGTAATGAGTGGATAACTTGTTTTTTCTGCATTATAGAGCAGAAAGGCTTTTGACAGAGCAGAGTTTGTAAAAACGACAGAGAGTATGGAGCTCCAAAAAGCTGCAGGGGAAAAAGAGATTAGTCAACTTCAGCAACGAGTCCGTGAACTGGAGGCTGTGCTCGGAGAACAACAAGCACAGATGGAAAGGTTGGAAGGAGAAGTAGAAACGCAGCAAAGGACCATTAACGATCTAATGTTTCAGAAATCAAAGATCGAACATGATGTTCATCAGTATCGTACCAAGTTAGAGATCGCTGAGAAAGACAAAGCTGCCATCACACAGGAATTAAACCATACACAACAGCTTATTCAGCAGTCAGAAGCAAAGTTATCCTCAACTCAGAAGAAGCTGGAGGAGCAATTGAAAAATAAAGGTAATGAGGAGCACGATATTATGAAACAACAGACGTGTACAAGTCACACCCAGACCAATGCAAGTGCCGTTAGAGAAAACAAAAGCATTATGGAGGAAGCCCTCCAGCACAAAGAGGAGGAACTAACCGTGGTCAAGAAAAGAGCGGAAATGTCTGAGGAGAAAGTGCAACGTTTTAAAGAACTGCTGGATGACAGCAACAGCAGACTGAAGAAACATCAGGCAGACAGAGAATCTGAAAGGAAAAGCATGAGACAGAAATCTGAGCAGCTGCAGGAACAAATGCTGAGCATGAAGCAGTCCATCAGCGAGCTTCAAGAGGAAATCAGAGCTCTCCAAAGGGCAAAGTCCTCACTGGAACAGGGTGCCGTGTTCCATGACACAGAAGTTGAAGGCCTTAAAGAACAGCTGAAGATCACCCAAGGAGAGCTCCAAAAGAAGAGCGCTGTGGAGCAAGACAAGACTCACAAAATGCACAACTTAGAGGAAGAGTTATCTTCCAAACAGGCAGAAATAGATCAGCTGACGTTTAAATACAAGGAGCTCACAAGAATGAACATGTCCCTGAACAGCGATATTAGAAGCCTTCAGATCAATATTGAGTCATTAGTACAAGACAGATCATACTCTGAACAAAAGATTAAGGCTGTAAAAAGTGAGATAGAGAGCTGGAAACAGCAGCTTCAAAGGGCTAAAGAAGACAATACCCGTATGAACAGACTGGAGCAAGAGGCACAGATCAAATGTACAAACCTGGAGGCAGAGCTCCAGAAAAGTGGATTAATAGTTTCACAGCTGCAGAAACAAATAGATGAGTTGAAAGAGACAAATACGGAGATGGAAAAGAACCTGAAAAACATGCGAGGTAAAGTTGATCAGGTGACGATGGAAATTGGCACCAAGGATCAACAAATTAAAATGTTCAAGTCTCAGGTGGAGGGAACCAAGTCACAGATTAGTATAATTGAGGAGGAGCTGCTTAAGAAATCCCAGACCTCTCACGTGCTTCAGCTTAAACTGCAGGATTACAGTGAGGAGGCAAAGAAAATAACAGAGCTGCAGCAGAGAAATGAAACCTTGAACTTGCATATCAGCAATTATGAGAAAGAAGTAACGAGTCTGAAATCAGAGCTGACGTCTCTTAATGCCGAGAGTAATTTGGCGAATCAGAAAGTCTACATGCAAAATAATGAAATTAATGATTTGAAAATAAAGCTAAAGAAAACAACTGCAGAACTACAGAAAGAGGCTAACGAGAGCCAGAAGCAGCTCGATAAGATCAAATCATTAGAGGCTGAGCTTTTGAAAAGTAAGCAGAGTATTAAAGGATTAACTGGAAGCTCAGAGAAAATGGCAGACAATCTAAAGAATGAGGTTTATTTGCTTCAGCAGGATAAGAAAACAGCAGAAAAGAAACTAGACAACATGAACGCTCAGCTTTTAGAGTTCAGCTCTTCCCTAAAAAGAGCAAATGATGACTTAGCTAAAGAGACCAGAGAAAAGAAAATCAAAGAGTCAAAGATAAGGCAGCTGGAGACTGAGCTTCAGAGAAATCAGGAAACAGTTAAAGAAATCCGATGTAATTCTGATAAATCCTTGTCAAAACTGAAAGATGAAATCTTTGTCCTTCAGAGACAGAGATCTGAGGCACAAGAGAAAAACATCTCATTGACCTCTGAGGTTAGAGTACTGAAAGAAAAGCTTTGTCGAGCCCAAACAGAAGCTGAGAAAAAGCAAAAAGAAAGTTCAGACCTTCAGCTGAGGTGCCAAGAGATGGAAAAACAACTTGGAAACTGCAAGCAAATGCTGGAGGAACTGAAAAGTAAACTAGAACTTCAGAAAAAAGGTTATGAGAGGCAGCTGGTGTTAGTGCAGACAGAAATAGAGAAGAAATACACTTCACAGCAATCTGAAATCATAACCGAAAAGTTAAAAGAATTGCAAAGCAAAGGATCAGCAGAAACAGGTTACAAGTATTTAAAAACTGAAGTGGAAGAAATTAAAATATTTCAAGAGAAAACGATGAAATCAAAGCAAGAAGCTGAACAGCAGAAGTTCAAAATAGACAAACTGCAACAAGAAACAACCATGCTCAGCCATGACCTGTCAAAGGCAAAACTGGAAATAGCTCAACTTCAGGAAGATAAAGTCAAACTCAACTCAAACATTCTTTATTTAGAAAGTGTTTGCAATGATCGGTCAAAGGAATTGGCTCATCTTAAGCAGCTGCTGACACAGAGCGAACAGGAACTGACCATAAAGGAAAACGAAACGAGATCTCTTCGTGAGCAAGTACTGTCATATGTCAAAGAAGTTAAAAGTCTTCAGGAAAAGCTTTTGCCACTGGGAGTCAGGATCAAGGCTGAAAACCAGAGCACGAGCAAAGCGGAAGCGGAAGCGAGCGAAACAAGTGAGCAGTGTGTGGCAGACGTACTGAAAGCGAAGATGAAGGCAGAAGTTACCGTAACACAGACTGTACCGACATATGAACACCACCTGCAGGATGAGATTCTCAAATCAAAAGTGTCCTCAAAGGTACGAAGTCATATCAGCATGTCATTTCATTAAAGGACCATAACACCCATTTTGCATGTTTGAGCCTAATATATTTAATTTTCATACACATAACGTTACTGACAATAATTTTCAAAAGCATACTACTGGAACGGTGAATTAAAAATGTTTTTCCTACCTTCCAGACCGCCATTGGTTTCAGTACATTCTAGTACGCTATTAAAATCAACTTGTTGATACTTGAAACGTTGTTAAGATAGGTAATCCATTATCGCGAACAAGACATGTATGCAGGTTTTTTTGAAGTTATGTAATTTTAGCATTTAAGCGCAATAAAAAGCGTGGAGTGAATGTATCTCTCCATCAGGGAATATAGTCCCAATAGAAGACCTGTGTTTATGGAAAAATTTAAACAACTGTGACTTCATAAGGCTGCATAACTATTAGCAGGGGAAACATTGATTTTTAAGGTGGGTGTATCANACTGTGACTTCATAAGGCTGCATAACTATTAGCAGGGGAAACATTGATTTTTAAGGTGGGTGTATCACTTGAATATGTAATTTTGAAAGATTAAGAAATTTTGGAAAATATTAGGAAAGCTGAAATACGGTTTTATCCTGTGGGAAATGATTGTCAGTGATATAACATGTATGAAAATTGAATATATTAGGCTCAAACATGCAAAATGGATGGTATGGTCCTTTAAGTTTTTTATAATATATACATATACTTTTTTATTAAGTTCAATTTTTCCATTATTCATTTAAATACCTGTTTAAAATGGCAATTATCTGTTATACTGTGCTCTCCCAAAGTCATTCTTAAAGTTCTTCCATTGTTGTATCTACAGATGGCAACGCTGGAGAAAGAAAACATTCTGGAAGGAGTGAAACAAGATAAAAGTGAAGTTTATCACAGTCAAAGCTTTCAGCAGGATTCAACAAAGAAAACTTTGAATGATTCTGCTCCTCAAACCACTTCTGACCTACAAAGAAACACACAAAGCGTGACTCACACAGGCCAGATCAAACTGGATAACTCTGTGTCACACGGATACATGTCTCTGTGTGGACCTGCACAGCGAATTCCAAGTGAAACACGGAGCATCGTCATCACGAGATCCTACCAGACCAAAGAAACTCAACCAACCACAACACGTCACCCCGTGAATACAGCAGAGAGAACGACAGAGGAGAAGCAGCATGCAGCCTATTCTGCTTCATCAAAGATTCCAGGACTCAGAGGCAGCACGGCCGTTCAAAATGTAATCAGAACAAAGCCTTTGGATGAGGAGATTTTGCAGAAGCTGGAGATGGGTCTGAGCACAGCAGAGGAGATGCAGCCTCTGCCTGCTCAGTTTACTAGAAAAGCAGCTGCTATAGCTGGAGTGTATGTGGAGTCAGAAAAGAAGAAGATGTCTTTCTTAGACGCTGCTGAGAATGGCTTCTTAGCAAAGACTTATGCTCTTGAGTTTCTGGAAGCTCAGGTCGCAACCGGTGGCCTCATAGATCTGGCCACAGGAAAAACACACTCAGTTCTCGACGCCCTGGAGAAAGGCATGTTCGAGGCAGATCTGAAAAATAAACTGATAGATGCTGAGAAAGCTTTTAGTGGCTACATGCATAAGGGCAAAAAGCTGTCTGTGTTTGAGGCAATGGAGGAAAGGATTCTTGATAAGTACAAAGGGAAGAAGATTCTTGAAGTCCAGATAGCCACTGGAGGAGTAATCAACCCAGAGATCGGCTTTGGAGTGCCAACTAGCATTGCTTTAGATCAGGGGCTGTTGAACGAAGCCACTCTGCAGAGTCTGCACGACCCTGTCAGTAATCCCAAAGGGTTCCACAACCCCTACACTGGCCAGAAAACACATTACTCTGAAATGCTGAACACATGCCTGTACGACACTGATGGAGGCGTGTTTCTCTTTCCACTTGGCGACAGACATCTAACCGTCGTCTCTCCTAGGAGTTCTCATGTGGTCTCTGTCGTCAATAGCAGCTGTGGTTTGGAAATGTCGGCATATGAAGCATTGAAGGGAGAACACATCGACGGGAAGACATATCTGTTTCTGTCGCAGCAGAGAAGTGATTGGCAGGAGAAGTCCACTGTTGACATGGAGGGAGTTCCACTTCACATCATCGCTGATATCAAAAGTGGCCGACAGCTTTGCCTGGAGTCTGCTCTGAGCCAAAGGTTTCTAGAAACATCTGAGCTTGAAAGTTTTGGCAGCAGGCTTCTCAGCATCTACGAGCTTGCAGACATAATTTTTTCAAGAATGGTGGTTGTTGAGGATGTTAATAGTCCCATCGCTGGTCTGTGGGATGTGACTCAGAGGAAACGCCTGTCAGTTCTCCAGGCTCTTCAGCAGGGTCTCATAGACAGAGTTACTGCTTTAAGGTTGTTGGAGGCCCAGGCTTGCACTGGAGGCATCTGTGATCCCTCTTCTGGGGAAAAGGCTCCACTCCCAGAGGCTCTCAGAAGAGGTCTTTTGGATGAATCGCTGACTCAGCAGCTCCAACAGTTTGAACAGGCCTTCTATGGCATAACTCAACCCAAGACTGCAAAGACTTTATTTGTTTCTCAGGCTGTTCAGAAAAGTCTGATCCCAAAGGACGCTGGCCTTCGCTGTATTGAGTTCCAGCTCCTGACCGGAGGACTGATAAACCCTGAGACTCGTGATCGAGTCTCACTCGAGGAAGTCGTTCAGAGTGGTCTTGTTGACACAGTCACAGCCGCTTTCCTCAAAGATGAAAAGTTCCACAGGAAAAGCCTCACCTGTCCAAAGACCAAGAGAAAAATCTCATATAAAGAAGCTCTTGAAAGAAGTGTGTGTGATTGCCACACTGGGTTAAGGTTACTGGAGGCTACAAAGGCTTATGGTTTTGGAGCAAAATCATCATTCCAATATTAGCAATGGTTATGTAAGCAGCAGTAACTATAAATATGTTGTTGTTAACAACATAAAAACAAAACCCACAAAAAGCATTTCCTTTTGGTTTATGTTTGGCTGATTAACTTTTCTATGCTATGTTCTTTATGTTTAAAATGCATATTTTGGTACAATGTTATAACACAAATGATGCAATTCATGTATTTTTTTTAAGGCGAAGTGTGTTTTTTTTTTTTTTTTTAANTTTTTTTTTTTTTTTTTAAAGTATACTTTATTAATGGTCTTCCCTTTCAGATTCCCTGCGATTTGTTGCATTTTTATTGAACTGTATTGTGATAAGTAACATTTTCAAACTGTGTCTGTTCAAATTTCTAGAGATCTGTTGATGAGGAGAGGAGGGAGCATGGAGATAAAGTTAGTAAACTGTTGCACTGGATGTCCAATATGAAACAGGGTCTAAACAATGATGGGAGTTCTTTGAAAGACAGTAATGCCAACACAGATGCTTCTAATAAGCCCCAGGTAAATGTTGTATGTTGGGTTTCATATGATTTTAATATGTTGTTGTGCGTGAGAGAATAGAATACCACTCCGTATATATTTTTTCAAAATGTCACCACAGGCTCTTAGTGTCACAGTGTTTGATTTTTAATAAAAACAGTCATGTCTGCTTTCTGATCTGGTTACTCCACAGAAGTTTCACTATAGTTACACCCAAAGTCATAGTTAAAGGACCATACCATCCATTTT